>JAKCPI010000524.1:0-54700 GCA_023213315.1 Euborellia annulipes | reverse complement strand
GAACTGGCATACAATGTTTGACAATGGTCACCCAAAGTAGACATATGAATGAATACAAGTATGTTATTCTTAGTTATATAAACGAAGTATTTCAAATTGATCAACTAATTTATCTATTTAGCAAAAATTTCTCACAGTATCTATGTTTGAATTTCTTAACTTATTAACTTTTTATTGATTTATACAAATGAATATTAAAAAAAACTCTTTTTTTTTTAAATTTTGTTTGTACCGATTAAAATATTTTGTGCTATTTGAGAAAGAAATCATTCTGGAATTATTACGATTTGTTATTGATATCTTATAATGATGTGAAATGCTCAGTCAACTCTGGAAGAGCACAGCGTCGAAGGTTCTACCAGTTTTCGCTGTCTCTCTGAAAATTGATATGTAGACTGCCCAAAGGAACGTTGAAACACATTTCCTAAAACTAAGTCTTCTGGATACTTTTATTTTCTGAAGCCCGGCACTCTAATGTTATCAATGTCAAATTTATGGCCAAGATCTGAACAGTGTGTTGCCAAGCAGTGGCGTAACCAGGGGGGCGAGGTGGGGCGCGAGCCCCCGCCACAATCGAGCCCTTGGCGCCCCCAAACCGGCATAGGCGCCCTACAGCCTCTAAGATATGGCCCAGCGAATGTGATTTTATCATATTCTTTTCATCGATTGTCTTAAAAAATTGATTGTTTTCATTTAAAATTATATTACAACTTGAATTCTACTATTTTAAATGAATTTAATTTCAAAAATAATAAATAATGTATATAGAGGCTTTATAATTACAATTTTTTCCTTTCTCTTACCTCTATATATATATATTAATATCATAATAAATTCGTTTTATATCACAAATCCTGAGAAAAATGACAAAAAAAAGCCGGAACGAGATTCGAATACTAAAAAAAAAAAAGGTCAAACGAAAAACGGCGCTCCTGTTGAGCTTTGCCCCCTCCGCCCTCAATGGCTAGTTACGCCGCTGTTGCCAAGGCAGTGTTTTTAGATTTATTTTTGATATCTCGTTCATGTTCCGACATACGAAATTTCAATTGTCTGCATGTCTGCCCTATATAGTATGAGCCAGGGTCGGGACAATTTAAACATTTCACAAGATATACAACATCCTGGCGCAACTTAAGAGGAATATTGTCTTTGTTGTTGTATAGGCACATTAGATTGTTGCAAGGTTTCGGTGCTAAAATTATATTGAAATCTAAAAATAATTTTTTTAATTTTTCGGTTACTCCAGGGATGTATGTAATTGAATAATACATAGGTGGCTTTTTATTTGAATTATTCTCGAGACTCGGCCGGTCTGAACTTGTGACACCCGTATTATATTTATTTATTAATTTATTTATCAAGAAAACCGGATAATTGTTTTCACGGGCCATATTTTGAAATATATTTATGTTCTTGTCAATGTAGTCTAAATCACATAATGTATGTATGCGTCGCATAAAGTAATCTAATGAGTTAATTTTCTTGATAAATAAATTAATAAATAAATATAATACGGGTGTCGCAAGTTCAGACCGGCCAGCCGAAAATAGTTCAAATAAAAAGCCACCTATGTATTATTCAATTACATACATCCCTGGAGTAACCGAAAAATTAAAAATTATTTTAAGATTTCAATATAATTTTAGCACCGAAACCTCCAACAATCTAATGTGCCTATACAACAACAAAGACAATATTCCTCTTAAGTTGCGCCAGGATGTTGTATATCTTGTGAAATGTTTAAATTGTCCTGACCCTAGCTCATACTACATAGGGCAGACATGCAGACATTTGAAATTTCGTATGTCAGAACATGAACGAGATATAAAAATAAATCTAAAAACACTGCCTTGGCAACACACTGTTCAGATCTTGGCCATAAATTTGACATTGACAATATTAGAGTGCTGGCTTCAGAAAATAAAACATCCAGAAGACTTATACTAGAAATGTGTTTCATACGTTCCTTTGGGCAGTCTGTTATCAATTTTCAGAGAGACAGCGAAAAACTTGGTAGAGCCTTTGACGCTGTGCTCTTCCAGAGTTGACTGGAGACACATCATTATAAGATATCAATAATTAAATCAAAATAATCTAAGAATGATTTTCTCAAATAATGTGAAATATTTTAATCGAAATGTCAAAATTTTTTAAAAAAAGAGTTTTTTTTAATATTCATTTGTATAAATCAATAAAAGTTAATAAGTTAAGAATTTAAATATAGATAATGAGAAATTTTTTTATAAATAGATAAATTAGTTGACTGACCGAATACATTCGTTTATATAAATCTAAGAATAATATATTTGTATTCATTCATATAGTTCACTTTCTTGGGTGACCATTGTCAAACATTGTATGCCAGTTCAACAATATACATGTTCAATTGTAACCAATTAAAGACATATGTATATATCAAGCAATCTTAGACTAACTCTGAGCACAAAAAAACAATTGTAAGTTATTTCATATTGTTATATTATATTTGATATATGCATGTATATTCTCATATTGATGTGTATGTTTTATTATAGAAAGGACTGAAGATGGAGCACTAATAAATGCACCGAAACGTCTCCGGAAAATTGTTGTAGCATTCAGAATTATTTCCTTTTGGCTGCCTCTGCCGTTCCTCTCTGAATTAGTTTTTAAATTTTACATTAAAAATAAAAAAAAAAAAGTATTTTTTTTTTCAAATCTCGGAGGGGGGTAATAACCCCCTTTACCCCCACTCGTATCCGCCCTTGACCTGGGAAGGCCGGGTGATTGAATGTTAAAATGGCGTCTTAAAAATTAAATAGTGAGAAAGAATCCTAAAAAGAACGAAAAAATCACGCTAGCGCCCTCTGGGTGGCTGGGCACTTTATACTGTAGATTAGTCAAAATTAAATAAAAAGTAACATGTTTTTTAAACAAAAAAAAAAAAAAAAAATTACATAAATAGATATATAAAGGTATTATGTATCACAAATGGTTTCACAGTCACTTAGTGGTAAATGCCCCCCCCCCCCCCCATATGACGCCGCCACTGCACAGCATATAACATTAGTTTTTTTTGTAGGGAATAATAGGGTGAAGAAAAAATGGAATTTGTAGTATTAGTTAAGTAAGTTTAAGTTGAAATAAATATTTGGTTTAGGTAATTAGGCTCTCTGCTTGTTACACCAGATTTTTTGGGTCTATACTTTCAGACAATAGACTCTAGATTAGATAGAATTTAAGATGTAAAATATTTAAACATGGTTTTCTACCATTTCTCTTATCTTTTTCTTTGAAGTACAAAAGTAAACTGTGCTTCAAACAATTTTGGAAAAAAAAATCAGAATATGTATCTTAAAGAACATCGAAAAACTAATTTTAATCAAAATCGTTGGAGGAAATTTTGAGAAAAAGTGAAAAAGTACATCGGTCAAGTACTAATACTCTTTGGCCGATTTTGTGCAAAAGCTTCGTGTCCCGTCTCATGAGGGTGTCTAACTTAAATACAAAAACTCATAGCCGCCTCTACTCTGTGCTTTAAACTGCTACTGATTGCAGGGAAGTTTTAAAAAATGTGTAAGGAACATAAAAAAAAAAGAAAATAAAATAAAAAAAAGATTTTTAAAAAAATGCTTTTATTTAAATTGAACTAAAAAGAGAGAAATAAGAAAAAAAATAATTTAATTGTTCTTGTTAAAATTTTTTAATATTTGACTTAAAATAAAATCGTGGGGCGCTTCGAAGTGATTCCGAGGCTCGCGCCCCACGCTTTTTATTTTAAGTCATAAATATTAAAAAATTTTAACAAAAACAATTAAATTATTTCTTTCTTATTTCTCTCTTTTTAGTTCAATTTAAATAAAAGCATTTTTTTAAAAATCTTTTTTTATTTTATTTTTTATTTTAAGCTTTTTAGTCTTTTAGTCTTATCAAAAATCATCAATATGATAAAGTACCACATTAGTTTGGCCTGTATTGATTTGGTTCAATTGAAAAATTATTCATTATCATAAAAAAATGACTCGTAAATATCAAAATTCAAAACTATAGTTAATAGGGCCTTATTTGCGAAGGGTTTCAAATAAAGTACCACATTAGTTTGGTCTATTTTGATCAAAACCACCATATAGTGGCGTCATCAAAAATGACTCTTAAGTATTACATTTCACACCTCTAGCCCATCGGGAAGTCTTTTGAAATTACATTAATTCACGAAGGGTTTCAAATAAAGTACCACATTAGTTTGGTCCATTTTGGTAAAACCAAACTCACAATTTGCGTCATCAAAAATGACTCTTAAATATCAAATTTCACACCTCTAGCTCATCGGGAAGTGTCCTTAACAAAGCCATAAAGTTGGTGACCTTGAAAGAGTAAGTTAAATAAAAGCATTTAAAAATGGAAAGAATTTGTTTCTGCTTTAAAAAATATATATATTTTTATTTAAAGTATTTATATATACATTTAATAAATCTTTAATTTAAAATTCAAGATGACAAAACAATATATATGGAAATAAATCATTCAAGACCTAGTGTTTACAATTTAAAACATTTATTAAAATTTTAGAATTTTGTTATCATCAATATAACAAAATTATCAACAAATGGATGTTTATTACATATAGCTATTATGTATATAATAATAAGCGTGGTCGTTTATAAATTCTAAACTATAATTATTATTCTGGATAAATATATCTACATCATGGTTATTAAGTTCTTCATTATGTGAAGCAAAGACGAGCTTTTCTAAGTTATGACATCGTCTGATGATTTGTTCAATACAGTTTTGAGTGAAATTGAATTCATCTTGAAAATATAAAATTTTAATCGTTTTAAATGCAGAAATTAATTCCTCGAGATCATTGGGAGAATATGTTGACAAATCAATATGTGCAACTTCAAGGGAAGTTAATCCTTTTAGAAAATTGATTATTTTAGCAGGTGCATTTAATAATCTAAGATATCTAAGTTTGTGATGAAAGACAACTTCTGTAGCCTCTGAAACTTCGGAATACAAAGGATCGAGATATTCCAAATTTGGACATAGCCTTAAAACACTACTCAAATTTACGTTCGTTATTTTAAATACCAAAGACTCCAGTTTTAACCCACAATTTTCAAGAACGTCCATCAACTGAACGTTGGTACATTTATATAAAAAAAGATGTTTCAAATGTAAAAATCTTGGAATAAACTCTAAAACTGAATTTTCAGGTCTTGTTAAATAAATTGAGTCAATTTCGGGAAGAATTTCATACAGGTTTTGAACTGATGCTAAAGGCGTTGAATGATGAATTAATTTTTTTTTAAATCTGATGGAATTCGCTTAGAGAGAAAGAAATTTAAAAATTTATTATCTGATTGAAAGATTTCTAAATTTGGCAATTTTTCTAAAATTTCATTTAGTGTTGTTGAGTTTATTGTAAAATGATATTCAGAACTATTAATTCTGAAAACACGAAGTGATTCGTGTTTTGGCCATGGATCGATTGGGCGAAGTAATAAATCTATATCTTCTACTATAAATTCTAATTCCTCTAATTCAGTACAATATTTTAAAATTATGTCCATATTATCGATATAGGAGGTTTTTATTGTTAATGATTTTAAAGAGGGAACAATTTTTAAAATGTTTTCCAAATCTATTATATTTATAATGACAAAATAAAAATTCAATTCTAAATGTATCAAATTTACTTTTTTGTTTTTTAGTAATATCATGACTTGATATAAATAATAATAATTTTTCCCCATTATAATGGGATAGATGCATAACCTCTTTGTCCTTTCAGAGAGCATCAGACGAATTGTTTCTAACATCAAATCTGGCTTTATTCGTTCACTTAAATAAAGTAAAAAATCATTCATATATTCGTCGATTATGAGACTCGGGAGACTCTGGACATATTTTCTTTGGAAATCAGAATATTCTTCAGAATTTGGAGAAAATTCAGAAGAGAGAAAGTCGAATATTTTGGCCTGGTATTCCTTCTTGATGAAGTTGCAAAATGAAGCTGGCGCGGGCATTTTGATGCTCTTGAGATCTGTAAAACAAATTAATACAATTATTCCTTTGTAATCGGAGAGCTTTTTATAGACAGGATCGTGACGAGGGTGTGACAAAACAGGTGCCCGCCACGGGCGCAATTGTGATTGAATTTTTCCATCAGGAACAGTTTTAGAGATATAGAGCAAAATAGATTAGAGTAGAAAATGGGCTCTAAAACGGCTTTTATTTAGAATGTTCAAATTATTTTTAACTCCGCGCCCCGTAAAAATATGCAGATAGTTAGAATACATATAAATTTCAAGTTTCATTCCAATCGGAGGTCATTTAGACGTGTTTCAAACGGCTTAAAGTTTAGAAAAATCGAAATTTTCAAGATTTTTTTTGTTTTGGTCACCCCTAATACAAATTTAGATATCCCTGAATGCAAAAAACATATATTTACGATATTCTATAGTTCTTTGGCTTTCTAAAAAACATTCATTCGTAAAAATCTGTTAATTATTAACGAAATTATGAACAAAAACGTCAGCAAAGAAAAAACACAAGTACAATCAGTGGTCGAAAAAAATGGACTTCAATTGAATTAAAAAGCGAAGCCTATCCACGAGAAGCTAATAGATCCTCACTGAACATAGTTTCACGGGCACCAACTTTATTAAATGTTATTTTAAAAAAAATATTTCTAGAATCAGATATCTTTCTTTATACTTGTAAAAGAAAAAGAAGTCTATTTTTTCGACCAGTGAGTGCACTTGTGTTCTTTCTTTGCTCACGTTTTTGTTCATAATTTCGTTAATAATTAACAGATTTTTACGAATGAATGTTTTTTAGAAAGCCAAAGAACTATAGAATATCGTAAATATATGTTTTTTGCATTCAGGGATATCTAAATTTGTTTTAGGGGTGAGCAAAACAAAAAAAATCTTGAAAATTTCGAACTTCTAAACTTTAAGCCGTTTGCGGCACGTCTAAATGACCTCCGATTGGAATGAAACTTAAAATTTATATGTATTCTAACTATCTGCATATTTTTACGGGGTACCGCGTTAAAAATAATTTGAACATTCTAAATAAAAGCCGTTTTAGAGCACATTTTTTACTAAAATCTATTTTGCTCTATATCTCTAAAACTGTGCCTGATGGGGCAAAACTGAAATGATATTTGAATTCAGCATGAAAAATACTTCTAGAATTTCATATCTTTATTCTTGTGAAAGAAAAAAGTTCATTTTTGTCGACTAGTGTGTTATTGATTAAGATTTATTTCAAATGATATCTGAATAATTCTAATTTAAGAAAAGAATATTTTGGACGTGCAAAAAATAAAATATATACTTAATCAAAAACGATTATATGAACACAAATCCAAGTAAAAGAATTTGGAATCTCCCAAAATGAGCGTAAGTTATTGCAGAAAAATACAATTTTAAACTTCTATCAAATATAAACGGAAATAATATTTGATGGAAAAAAAAAAATTCAAATATTTTATTTTAAAAGATTTGAAAAACGGCAAGATTGAATTTCAATACAAAAATTCTTATTAGACTTTGACCTGTTCGTTTTCTTTGTAACTTTTTTCTTTAGAAATATTTAAAGACCTTTTAAGGGCTTAAATTTGAAAAAGATTTTTGGACAAAGAATAATCTATAGTTTTGTTTTGTCTTTTAAAACAAAATATTTACATCCATTTGGTAAAAAATATTTATCATTAAGAATTAATAGTTTGAATATTATATTGAAAAATATTGATATTTCTAGAGTATTTTTTTTAAATATAACTTAATTGTATCGAGAGAATTCACTGTTGCCAAATTTATCCATATTTGCCATGTGGAAATATTTTAAATCTTTTTAAACTTTGTAGAGATTGGATCGCTTTCTGCCCACCTTAATTTTCACCTCTTTTTAAAAAATTATTGTTAGAATTATAGAAAAAATGAAGTTATTAAATTATAAATTAAATTTAAAATGGTGACGTTGTTTGATTAAATAATTTAAAATTAAAAACACAAGGTTATAGTTCAATAGAATCCGGACCACGAGGTTCAATTAAAAGTCAAAAGTTTTTTTGGAGTTAAAATAAAGTTTTGTTTAAACAACTTTTGAATTTTAATTGAACCTCTTGGTCCGAATCCTAGTGAATATTGAGAAAAAGGTTCCTGAGCTTCATCTAACAAGGTTATATGTTGCAATATAATTATTATTGGTATAAACAATTGATTCCTATTTGATTTGTATTAGTATTGAGATATGTATCAAGTGTTTGAACCAATTCATAATATATTGAGACATATAACCTTGTGTATTAACTTTCCGTAAAGTAAATAAATTATCTCTGTTCTCGGAGAGCCTTGAAGTCTTTTATTAATCAAAATATTAAAATAAAAAAATAAAAAAATTGGAATAATAAGCTTAACTTTATTTTAAAATTGATAAAATTTAATTTAAGTAAAATAAAAAGAAATGCAGCCTGGGATAAATACATAAGTGCATTTATAATTAATGTGTGTGTTTTAATTCTGGCACTCTCTATACATACATAAATTGAATTTATTTGAAATTCGTACTTACTTTTAATTGAAACGTCGATAAACAAAATCACGTGCTCTAGAGATGGTGATTTCAGATCAAGCGAACAACTCAGAAATAGGAATGTTGACTGAATAGCACTCTGTAGGAGATTAAGTGAGAATCACAGACCATCTAGAATGGAGAGGCAACTAACTTTCTGTGCTTTGAATTTTGGCTTTGTTCAGTCTCAGTGGTGGCGCTATCTCAGTCGATACAAGGAACTACATACATCCCCTCCCCCTCTTCGTATTCCCCTTCCCTTATAACTTTAAATTTATTTTTTGTTAAATATATCTAAAGTCGAATAGAGAAAATTGCAATTTCACGAAATCGGCAAAACTATTAGCGAATTTTGTGCGATTATTTTCACAACTGTTCTTCTCACGCTCGTTCAACAATAGGTCAATTTAATAACGTAATTATACCAATCATAAAATGACTCCCTAAGGAGATACATCTTGCTCGTAGGCTTTACTTTGAAAGGCAAATTAGTAATAATATTTTAATTTTTTGGCTATTATAAGAAATGAAACGAACTCGGAATAAAATTTTCCCTTCCGGTGATTGATTGTTTGCAGAGGCAAGAAAAATAAGGATATACATCTTAAAGATAATCTAAAAACTAATCGAGAAAAGTCGATTTATAGCTGGATAAAAGTTATTAATGAGAAATGTTATGTTATGTTAAGTTAGACAAACTCGACAATATTTAAATAGTCGTTTGTCACAGCAAAGGAGAAAAATTAAGAACAAAGAGACCAGCGTTGCATTGGCAGAACATGTCATAAATACAAATCATAATTTCAACTTTGATAATGTAAATATCCTCGGATACGAAGAAATTAAAAGATAAACTGGATCGAAAACGACTCAATGGGCACAAGTCCAAGCAGTAGTGTCAGTTCAACTTTTTCTTGAGGAGGGGGAAATATTTTTTTTTCTTAAAATTTACCCACAAATAGGTACTCAAATTTGTCCAAAATTATTTAATTTAATTGTTTAATTTTGTACAGTTATATACTCGTAGATATATTTTGAAATATTTTATTTAGAATAATATAAAATTTTATAAAAATTAGGGGAGGGGGAGGGAAAGCAAATTCCCCCTGCCACCCCCCTCTCCCCCATCAAATGACGTCCCTGAGTCCAAGTAAATGAATTTGGAATCTCTCAAAACATATTCAGATTTCAAAAAAATCTCAAAGACTTTTTAAAATAAGGCTATTTAACAGTGTGAAGGAGAAAAATCCATTTTTTTATACTTCTATCCAAATATAATCTGAAATAATATTGATGTAAAAAAAAAAAAAATTTCAAATTTTTTTTATTTTAAAAGACGATTTGAAGACCGGTAAAATCGAATTTCAATAGAAAATATTATTTTTATACTTTGACCTTCGTTCGTTTTCTTTGTCTCTTTTTTCTTTAGAAATATTTGAAGACCTTTAAGGGCTTAAATTTGAAAAAGATTTTTGCACCAAGATAAATCTATTGTTTTGTTTTGTTGTTAAACACAAAAATTTAACATCCATTTGGGAAAAAATATTTATCACTAAGAAAATTTGAACATTCTTCTTCTATTCTATTCTTCTATTTAGAAAAATATAAGCTTAGTCTGATATTTCTAGAGTATTTTTTTTAAAATATAATTTAATTGTATCCTGCTGAAAATATTTTTTACCTTCCGTGAAAATCATTTTACTTTTTTTGGGGGGGAAACAAAATTTTTGCCGCCTTGCGGAAAATGTATTCATCTTACCTTTTTTTTTTTTTTTTTTTTTAATTCACGTGAGATGTTGAAAAAGAGTTTTCAATGTTACGGGGTCCCTAAAAAGCCTGCGGGACATAGATAGCCGGATAGCCTATTCCGCCTTATGGCTAATCCGGCACTGAATAATGATAGTAAAAATATTGATAATAATAATGTCATTCAGATATGTGTGTGTAGTTCAAAAATTTGTATTTTTTGTTTTAAATGATTACAAAGAATAAGGAATAAGGAAGGAAATAAGAGAACGGAGGAGGAAGAGGAAAGGAAATATAAAAAACAAAAAATCTAGCGTGACTACTCGCACACACACACTCAAAACTTTCTTTTACCTTTGTTAATTGAAAGTTGTGATCTTTGCTTATTACACTAGAGTTTTTGGCCGATACATTCAGAACATGGTTTTGTTACCATTTCTCCTATCTTTCCTATGAATAACAAGAGTAAAATGAACTTCAAAACATTTTGAGGGCAAGGTTAGGTTGAAGTGGCCTTTCCTAGAGAGGGAACACACTTAGGCCAATTAAGCCCTTTGTGATACCACGGCCGTGCTATTCCCCTTTCCTAGAGGAGACATCGGCATGACGTTTGAATTATTTGCGGAAAACTGGATTCGAACTCGAGCCGTGTTGGTTAAAAACATTTTTAAAAAAATTAATGATTTTTGAAATTTAATCAAAATCGTTGGAACAAATTTGGAGAAAATAGAAAAAAAAGTACATCAGTA
The DNA here is from genome assembly GCA_023213315.1 of Euborellia annulipes. Classification (NCBI taxonomy): domain Eukaryota; kingdom Metazoa; phylum Arthropoda; class Insecta; order Dermaptera; family Anisolabididae; genus Euborellia; species Euborellia annulipes. Next base: position 43,637 of record JAKCPI010000524.1, on the reverse strand, counting down.
AAGTACACTTAAGCCAATTTTGTTTAAAAGCCTTATGTCCCGTCTTATGAGGGTGTCTAACATAAATATAAATTGTCCCCTCTACCGTCTGTGCATTAAACTGCAATTAATTGAATGGCATTTTGAAAATGTGTATGGAACAAAAAAAAGGGGAGAATGGAAAGAATTTGTTTCTGCTTAAAAAAATATAATATATTTAAAGTATTTATCTCTATATATATAAAGAGACTTGTGACTAACTGACTGACTGACTAAGTGATGACAACGCCCAGCCTAAACTATAATACCTATAAAGTTGAAATTTGGCATGTAGATTACTTTTATTGCGTAGGCGTCATTTAAGAAGCGAATTTTCGAAATTCCGATTTTAAGACCCCCAAATCGACATTTTTGGGTAAAATTTTGATTTTACTATTTCTTTAATAACTCTTAAACGAGATGAGATATCAATTTGCTCTCTTCGCTAAAACCTTCCTTAGAAGAATATCTAAATTCGTTGTTTCAGGGTTTTTTGAAATTCGGCCGTAAAGTACCCCAAATCGCCATTTTTGTAAAAAATTCAGATTTTTAGAACTTTTTACTGAAATGAGATATCAATATGCTTTCTACGCTAAAAGCCCCCCTAAATGAACCCCTAAAAACTAATTTCGGGGTTTTTTGAAATTCGGCCCCTAAGTACCCCAAATCTGTATTTTTGTGAAAAATTCGGATTTTTCAACTTTTAACTGAAATGACATATCAATATGCTTTCTACGTTAAAGCCCCCCCCCCCCCATCTCCTCCCCATCACATAAAATTAATTTTGTGGTTGTTTTTTGAAATTCGGTCGCTAAGTACCACAATTCATCATTTTTGTAAAAAATGCATTTTTTTCCCAACACTTTTCTTTTTTCTCCATCTCTATATATATAAAGAGACTTGTGACTAACTGACTGACTGACTAAGTGATGACAACGCCCAGCCTAAACTATAATACCTATAAAGTTGAAATTTGGCATGTAGATTACTTTTATTGCGTAGGCGTCATTTAAGAAGCGAATTTTCGAAATTCATGGCCCCACCCCTATCCTCCCACCCGCCAAAACAAATTAAAACCCCTAATTTATTAAATATTATTAGAATTTATATAATTTCAATACACATAATCTATTTGTGAGATTTAATAATTTTTTTTTGAAGAAATTTAAATTTTATAAAATTTTAGAATAATACTATTATATTTCCTTTAACATCTTTTAAACCATAGGCTCTCAACATAGGCGATAACGCCCCTCCTTCCTGAGTGCGTTTCAGACTTTCAGGGGGGCCGTACATGACCAAGAGAAAATTATGTGGCATTGAGATGGTGCAGAAATCGCGTGGGCAGATAAAAAAAAAATACTCGCTAATCACGTACTAAAGTAAATTAAAAATTAATATCGTGTAATTTTTGTTATTACAGGTATTGCATTCATTTTTATCACGTGGATTTATATAGTATTGTAGAAATGTTGATAACTTAAAAGATAAATTGGCTTCAAGTTACTGAACGCGGCGACATTTCGTTGTATTTTACTCAAATAGAACCTGATATTATCAAACTCCTTAAAATCGAAAAAATTCCTTTAATTTTCTCATTAGTTATTTCATAAATTTATGTCTTTTGAAGATTACTAAAACTATAGGAGACTCATGTCTAATCGGATCAACTGCGGGTTACGAATCTAGAGTTGCCCACCCAATTCAGATCCCACTTGCCGTGAAAATTTTCAAACATTGCCAATCTCTCCTCTCTCTTAAATCTTCGTTTACAGATGTGAAAATAAAAAATTAAAAAAATTTAAAAAAAGGGACAGTCAGCAAAATAAGTTTGAGAAACTATGTTTTAAACGATAATAGATATCAATTTAAATAATACATCAACATGATTTTTTCGATTTAAGTTTCTTGAATAAATATCTTTCAAGGGATGTAAAGTTATTTAGTGACCTCGGGCCTTAGTATTTAAATTAAATAAAAAAGAAAAAAATATCCTGAAACAAAAAATCTGGTTTAACTGGTTTTAGTTTTAACCTGTGGTTTTAACCGAACCACCCTCCCTTCCCCATTTTTACGAAATTTAGGATTTTTCAATTTACCTAAATCTCAACTTTTTTTTTTTATTAATTCCAAAAAAGTTATAATTTGTCTGATACATTACATTTATTGCCTTGGCCTTATTTACGAAGCTTCAAATTCTAATTTTAAAAGCACTGAATTCTCATTTTGGAGTTTTTTTTTTTTTAATTTTATAATGACTTTTAAACGGATAGAGATATCAGTTTGTTTTTTGCGCTTAAGAAGAAACGAGGCATCGATGTTGAGGGTTGGCCACGAATTAAGAAGGTTTACGCTCCGGGAATTTCAGGGTTTCAACGATGGCCGTGCAAGAAACTTGCCCGCCGAAGGCGGGCAATTGCTCGCCGAAGGCGAGCAAAGCTCGCCGGTAGGCGAGCTTGGGGGTCCAGGGGGCGAAGCCCCCTGGCTAGCGCAGGTTCGCCGAAGGCGAACCTTGCGGCTAGTCTACTATATATAAAAGGCGACTGTCCCTCTGTCTGTCTGTCTGTCGATAAACGCGAAATCTCAGCCCACAGTAGATCATTTGACGAGTGAGGTCTCATTGAATAGATATTGATCTGTTGTTCTGCAACATGCATTTTGTTTTAATTTTAATTAATTAATTAATAACGGTCAATTTGTTCAAATTTGGCACTTGGCTTCAAATCAGGCATGCCAACTCAAATGTATCAAATTTTCATTATTTTAATAATAACAGTCAAAGTTATTTAAATTCACTATTTAATTTAATTTAATTTTTTCAGTATTTAAAAATCATTTTAAATATTTAATTTTTAATTTAATAATTTTTTTTTTTTAATAATTTTTATAATTTTTAATTTTTTTCTAAATTTATTTATTTATTCTAATTTGTTTCTAAATTTATTTATTTATATTTTTTAATACAATATAGTATTTAAAAATTAAATATTTATCAGTATAATTTTTAATTATAAAATAAAACATTAATTTGTATAATTAAATTTGTTTGAATTAAAAATAAAAAAATTATTAATTTGAGTTGGCATGCCTGATTTGAAACAATTCCAACAACTTGACTGTTATTTATTAAATTAATTAATTAATAGCATTCAAATTTATGTAAATTCAGTATTTAATTTAATTTAATTTTTTCAGTATTTAAAAATCATTTTAAATATTTAATTTTAAAGTGAAACTTTTATTATATCACTACGAATTTTTTGGTTCTTCTATCAGCATGTCGCGTTGTAACGAGGTGACGTAAAAAGCCATGACGCTACAAGCCATGACGTCACAATACGTGACGACAAAAATAAGAAAGTTGAAATTTAATATATATAACGAATTATAAAAAAATAATTGTGAGATTTAATAATTCAATTTTTAAATTGATAAAATATAATTTTTAAAATAATTTAAAATATTCAAATCTTCAATCTATATGGTTTTTGTTTACATTTTTTCCATTTCAAGAGAGTGACGTCATGGAGCTACTCCTTTTGTAAAAAATCGTTCGAAACAAACAATTTATAAAAATTTATACACGGCATATTATTAATAAAGCAGTATAAATACCAGGGTATAAATTACTTTAGTCTGAAACTATAAAATTTGCAAATAAAACAAAATGAATGTGAACTAGGTTATAGGTCAACAATGCTACCAAATAGAAAAATATATGCAAGGAGGAGCTTCATGACGTGGACCAATCAAAAACTGTGACCTGAAAATTGTTTATTTACTAGTTTCTGGCCAATCTGTGTATTTAAAGACCTTGATTTTAATAACCTTAATTGAATAATTTTCTGAAAATTTTCAGTTAAACGCCTACGATCCGAAAAAAAGTTTCACTTGTATCGTGGTTTCATAAAACCACGCAATTTTTAATTTAATAATTTTTCTTGGAACTAAATTTTTTTTTAATTTTTTAAAGATAATTTTTTTAAATTGATTAATACAAAATATTATTTAAAAATTAAATATTTAAATTCTGTTTGTATTTTGTTTTAATTTTAATTAATTAATTAATTAATAACAGGGAGGTAGGGAGGGACATTGAGCTGAGAAAATAGTCGAAAGCCTACGTCACGGATACGTCACGTCCGCCATCTTGTCTTGACCGCAATATTGAATTATCCATTGAGTCTAATAGAAAATTATATAGAGTTAAAATAAAGATTTTCAATATTATACTGCCCCCTAAATAAATAAACGATTAAATAGACTATTTAAAATTATAGTTTTCGAATTTTTTTAGGTTTTTAGTTCTCAAAAAAATTAAAAATCGAAAAAAAGTAAATATTCATAAGAGCGCAAAAATTTCATAATTAAGTGATATAAACTATTTGAGATGTTTTTTTTTCTTATAAAAATTAAATAATAAGCCAAGGGCGGATCCAGAGGAGTTTCTCAGGGGGGGGGCGATAATCTGGTGTGACTGGTCGCACATCACACAATTTATTCTTATTTTCGGTAATTTAAAGGCGCATCCTGTACTTGTTTACCAGAATATAAATACAAATCAAATTTTTAAGTATTAATTTTTAAAATTAATTATATATAATTAATTATTAAAAATAGGTGTTAGCTGTGTCTTCTACACAGCCGGTGGCTTTTTAACGTGACAACGTCTTTTTGCTTGAATTCAAAAAATTTTTTTTCTCTTACCTATATTGAAATATAAAGAGAGAAAGTATTGTTTTTATTTTTTTTTTTTACTAGTAGTTTGTTTTCATAAATAAACATGTTCAAACATTTTCATTGAAACAATATATGACAGGTGGGGTCAAACTTTTATCCATTAAGGTTGAATTCCGAGCAACGCGACAGAGCGGCAGCGTCAATAGCGACACTGCAGCCGCGACACTGCCGTGACGTCATTGTCGCGGCTGCAGTGTCGCGCTTGTGGCTTCCGATGTCGGCGTCAGTAAACAAACGCGACCTATTGTCCTAAAAACCTGAACAAATATTATAGTTTCTACAAAGAATGAATCTATCTATTGAACTCATTGAAATGATAGAAGAGGAAGAGGAGGATGATGCAATATTATTATTTTATTATACGACTTTTAAAAGAGGCCCTATAAACCAAATCTTTTTAAATAGAAAAAATGAAGGTTATTATAAAATTTTAATTCAAAATCATCTAAATTCAAACCCAGAAATGTTAAGGAAGTATTGCCGTTTTAATAAAAGGCAATTTAACTATATTTTATCTCTGATTAATCAAGAACTCTTATCAAAAACGACAAGAGAGTGTATTGGTCCTGAAGAAAAACTATTTTTGACTTTAAGGTTAGTATTTATTAGGATTTTATAATATTTTTAGAACAGTGAAGTAACGAATACCTCCGCGATTTCAGGGGGCTCCGGGCCGGGGCGGGCCTGCTTTGAAGGCCATGAAAGAATTACGGCGGGTTCTGGCGGGTAGCAAGTCTAAATAAACGGGTTCGAGCGGACGGGCATGCATATGAAATTGGGCGGGCATGGACCTATAAAAAAAATCAAAAATATTTAAAAGGTTACGGGGAGCCCAGCTAAAATATGTTACGCCACTGTTTTAGAGGTAGATAAAAATTAAGAATAATTCTATATTATATTTTATGATAGATTTGAAATACTAAATAAGATGTAAAGGTACAAACAGCCATATAAATTCCAATTCCCTATGAACGTTGCCGAGAGTATTATATGACTGCCATCGCCTTTACATCCTAATACTTTAAAAAATACTCTTTATACTTTATATATTTTTAAACTTTATTATTAATAATGAACACAAAAAAGTACTGTATATTCTTCATCAACAAATCAGCTAGCAGCTAGAAGAGAAGTTTTTTGAGTTAGATGGACAATCTGCAGAGTAATTTGTTTCATTTGATGTTCCTGGAGAATTGGTTGCCTCTTGAGAACCAAGAGCCAAAAATTCATATTTAATAAGAATATCAAAAAGGTCTTTTTTTGCATTTATTTTTAATACAGGCGGTAGTTTTTTTAAAACATTTTTAAAATAATCAGAAAATGAATTAAATTCATTTTCTTCATTACTATTTTTGTTTGCGATTATTTCTTCAAAAATCTTTTGTCGATATTGTTCTCTTGAATGGAGGTATTTTAGAATGTCGTCTTGTTTTTGACGGGGACGTTTTCTACTGAGTTTAGGAAAATTTTCTCTCTTCTGAGAGAATGTATTCTGAGTGGATCTTGGGGGAGAAGTTAGGTCAATTTTGCTTTCATCGGGGTCTTCTAACAGCGGTATGCCTTGATAAGTAAAAGATTCCTCTTCTGTATTTATAAATATGTCGTGTTGTTCCTCTGGAGTGATAAAAACAGGTTCTATATTGCTTATTGTAGAGTGTTCTGTTGGAATGTTTTCTAGGAATGATAAGGACTTTGAATAGATATGAAATTTTGATCTTGGGTTTTTAGGTGCTGCTGATCCAGTTCCAAATTTGTTTTTTCTTTTATGGCGGTAATATGTATCTTTTATATTTTTCCAATGCTTTTTGCAACTATCACCTGAAAAAAATGAATATTTTTGTTTTTAAAAAAAATAATGACTAAAATTTTATTTTTATTTAGGTTCCTTTCTACTGGAGAGAGTTATGCATCATTATCATTTGCCTACCGTATATCGGCATGCTATATTTCAAGAATAATAAAACAAGTACTTAAATTACTTAAAGAAAAATTAATACCTATCGCGATGTCACCTCCAACTGAAAATGATTTTAAAAGAATAGAAAAGGGCTTCTGGGAAAAATGGAACATGCCGAACTGTGTATCCAGCATTGATGGGAAGCATGTTCGTGTCAAAGCGCCAAAAAATAGTGGTTCTCTTTATTTCAATTACAAAGACTATTTTTCTATTGTAATGCTTGCGTTAGTTGACGCCAACTACAAGTTTGTAGCTATTGATGCTGGCTCATATGGAAAGGAAGGAGACAGCAATATATTTAGAAAATCGATAATGGGAAAAAAAATCTCAAGCAACAACTTGCATATTCCTGAATCAAAAGTGTTACCAGGGTCGGATATCATTTTGCCTCATTTTTTGGTAGGAGATGAGGCATTTCCCTTAAATACGTATATGATGAAACCCTATTCAAGAAGATCCAAACTAAATCGCCAAATGGAAATATTTAATTATAGATTATGCCGCGCTCGTCGAGTAGCAGAAAATGCATTTGGATTGTTAAGTCAAGTATTCAGGGTATTTTATACACCAATAGCAATTTTGCCAGATACGTGTACAGATTTGATATTAGTGACCTGTTGTTTGCACAATCTTTTACGCGATGCATATTTAGAAGATAATGGACGGCCTTTTTATGTTCGTGAAGAAGATCAAAACCCTACAGATAATATGATTGATTTGGCGGCTACAGGGGGTTTTGCATATGGTGGCGAATATGTAAGAAATGAATTAACTAAATATTTTTGTTCGGAAAGCGGCCAAATATCCTGGCAATAACAATTGCAAAGTACTTATTACTTTTTTTAATAAATGTATATTTATAATAAAATTTTTTTTGTTTTTAATTTTTCAATTATATTAACCTGTAATGTTTTAACCTTATTTTTTTCAGGCAATTAATTATAGAAGCTTAATTAAAAGAATCGTTAGGAATATATTTTATTTATTAAGAAAAGATTTAAAAAAAAGGTTAAATAAATAAATAAATAAATAAATTTTTATCAATATTAAGGGGCCTACACACGGGAACGACTGACTGCCCTACCTGACAAGTTGGACCCGACCGGTCAGGCGGAGGCCCACCATCAAATCGGGCTAGCCACACACCAGATCAGTCTTGAACAATCGATTAAGATGTAAAGAAGTATTTTAAAATGGCTCCTTATCTATCTAAATCTCCAAAAATAGGTGTAGCTATGATTCCCATAGAAGTCTCTGGCATCCATATAAATTTTTAATAAGTCATTTAAACAATCATTTCTCCGGGCCTTTTTACAATAATTCTGTTCCTAAATGTTCCAAACACACCTGCACTCTCTCTAGCAATCAATTAACTCCTTAAATACCGATTGTTCAGCTTCCCTAACAAAGGCCATAGTGTTAATTAAATTAATGGTTGAAGAAAGCAATCTGAAAGGGATGTCAGGCCAACCGCGCTACACACGTCTTGATTGTCAGGGAAAGGAGTGGGGGGAAGTTGGCGTTTGGATGGTTAGCCCCACCCGTTACACCCCAACTTGTCAGGCCTGACAGATTGGGTCACCCAACCGGCCTACGCGCGTCCCAACCGGGCTTGACTAGTATTTTTATTATTAATAAGTCTGCCCTTTTTTAGGAATTTTCCATAAAAAAAACAAATATGATAATATGTAATTCGATGCGTTAACTTTGACCAGCTGAATAAAAAAAAGTTTACCTGTTTTATTCAATTTTCTCCCAATTTCTTCCCACACTTTCTCTTTCTGTTTTACATTTTTATAATTATAATGGCTCAAATCGTATAAAATTCTGTGATTAGAGACGAATTCAATTAATATCTCATCTTCACTTTCGTTGAACGCCTCCATTTTGTTTGTTATTTTGTTATGACAACGCTCCGCGGCAGCGACCGATCGAGAGGCAGTGTCGCTGCCGCTAGAGCGACAATGACGTCACGGCAGTGTCGCGACAATGACGTCACGGCAGTGTCGCTATTGACGCTGCCGCTCTGTCGCGTTGCTCGGAATTCAACCTTAATACTCAAATTTTAAACTAAGTTCAGTGCCTTTTTTATTAGGAATAAAACTTTTCGGGTTCAAAATTATGAGAAAAACTACTGATCATGTCCCGAGACGCCGAAATTTTGCAGTCTTATAGAGTCCCGGAATTCCTATAATTTTTTAAGTTATTAATTTCTAAAGTTACGATTTCTCCCATAGGAAATGTATAGAGAAATATCTACAAGATTTATATATTCTATGAATGTAAACAAATCTTAAAGAAAGCACTGGATTGGTAATAATTTTATTTTATGGCATAAATAAGAATTCCTGTACGCAAAAATATAAATATTATACAAATAATGCTTATCGACAACAGGGGCGTATATAAGGGGGCCCGGGCCCCACCCCCCCCCCCGAAATTCCCTAAATGCATATACATATATAGGAATATAGAGCCAATAATGGATCTCGCCCCCACCCCCGAAATGTTTGCGCGGCCCCGTAGCGCGAAAATGTAGGCCCTACAAAAAGGATTTTTGGTTCCGCGGGTGGCAAAAATTTTGCGTCTCTAAAAAAAGGAAAAATATTTTTTCGGACGGGAAAAAATTTTGGTTCCGCGAAAACAAATTTTTCGCAGAAAAATTTTTGAGATCAGCCCCCCCCCCCGAAAAAAATTTCTATATACGCCCCTGATCGTCAAAGTCTTATATGGCCAAAGTTGCCGAAATGTGCCTGTAAGTGTGAGTGTGAATGGGAAAAAGTGTGTTAAAAAAAAATTTATTTACATAATTAAGAAAAAGCGAAGGGGATCTTAGGGGGCGTAGCACCCCTGTCTAGACACCAGCCCGTTTCTCATAACTAAAAAGAGGCGAGGGTCCGCCCCAGGCGGGCCTGTGCCAGCTGGAAGGCAAAGACGCCTGCGGCGGCGCTGTAGAAATATTTTAATAAATAATTTAAAACCTAGTGTTTTTAATATCTCCAATTTATTGAAATTTTAGAATATCGTTTTCATCAATATTACAAAATTACCAACGAATGGTCGTTTAATACATATGACTACGATGAAGCATATCAATATAAGTGTCATCGTTTATTAATTTTAAACTATAATTATTATTCTGGATAAATAAATCGACATCATCGAAATTAAATTCTTCATCCCTTGAAGGCAAGACGAGTTCTTTTAAAGAATGACATCGTCTGATGATTTGTTCAATGCAGTTTTGAGTGAAACTACATTCATCATAAATATGTAGAATTTTAATTGTATTAAATGCAGAAATTATTTCTTCGAGATCATTGGGAGAATACATTGGCCAGACATCAAGTTGTACAACTTCAAGGGAAGTTAATCCTTTTAGAAAATTGATTATTTTAGCAGGTGCATTTAATAATCTAAGATATCTAAGTTTGTGATGAAAGACAATTTCTGTAGCCTCTGATACTTCGGAATACAAAAGATCGAGATATTCCAAATTTGGACATAGCCTTAAAACATTACTCAAATTTACGTCTTTCACTTCAAATACCAAAGACTCCAGTTTTGACCCACAATTAGCAAGAACGTTCATCAACTGAACGTTGGTACATTTATATAAATAAAGATGTTTCAAATGTAAAAATCTTGGAATAAATCCTAAAACTGAATTTTCAGGTCTTGTTAAATAAATTGAGTCAATTTCGGGAAAAATTTCATACAGGTTTTGAACTGATGCTAAAGGCGTTGAATGATGAATTAATTTTTTTTTTAAATCTGATGGAATTCGCTTAGAGAGAAAGAAATTTAAAAATTTATTATTTGATTCAAAGATTTCTAAATTTGGCAATTTTTCTAAAATTTTATTTAGTGTTATTGAGTTTATTGTAAAATGATAATTAGAACTATTAATTCTGAAAACACGAAGTGATTCGTGTTTTGGCCATGGATCAATTGGGCGAAGTAATAAATCTATCTTTTCTACTATAAATTCTAATTCCTCTAATTCAGTACAATATTTTAAAATTATGTCCATATAATCGATACAGTAGCCTATTATTGTTAATGATTTTAAAGAGGGAACAATTTTTAAAATGTTTTCCAAATCTATTATATTCTTATTAACAACATAAACATTCAATTCTAAATATATCAAATTTACTTTTATGTTTTTTATTAACATCATGACTTGATCAAAATAAGAATTTTTCTTCCTTATAAAGGAAATATCAAAAGGATAGAGGCATAACCTCTTTGTCCTTTCAGAGAGCATCAGACGAATTGTTTCTAACATCAAATCTGACTTTTCTCGTTCACTTAAATGAAATAACAAATCATTCATATATTCGTCGATTATGAGACTTGGGATACTCTGGACATATTTTCTTTGGAAATCAAAATATTCTTCAGAATTCGGAGAAAAATTAAAAGAGAGAAAGTCGATTACTCTGGTCTGGAATTCCTTCTTGATGAAGTTGTAAAAAGAAGCTGGCGATGGCATTTTGATGTTCTTGAGATCTGTAAAACAAATTAATACAATTATTGCTTTGTAATCGGAGAGCTTTTTATAGACAGGATCGTGACGAGGGTGTGACAAAACAGGTGCCCGCCACGGGCGCAATTATGCTGGGGGTGTAAAACAAAGGAGATCGTTCCACATTGTTTTTATTTACCACCATTTTAATCAGTGAGGGAGGATCCTACCTACGGGTGAGCATTAACTTTAAAGTTTGTAGTAAAAGGATTTTCTTCAAGCTATGCTAAAACGCCTCCACTGGTTTTGTGCAGAATTAAAATTGTTTCAAATATAGCGATCGACCTGGTTGGCCGCCTTTGCTCCATTTTGTAATTACAATAAATAGTTACGCTGGGTTTCCACAAGCTAGTATGATTGTCACCGCTTTATTGTCAATTTTATGGCAACAAATTTAGTAGTAATGAATTTTAGTATCACCTATGTGTCTTTTAGCAATAGATTCTTATTTTTTTTTTTTTTTTAGGATAAATTGAACTTTGGGAGTAAAAATTCGAGACCCTTGCTTAAATGCTCTTTTCCCCAGCTTCCCAAGCCCAAATAAGATGTAGATGTACAAGTAGAGACTGAATCAGGGTTATAACAATGGGGTTCGTAATAATCAATACAAAAGAAAAATAGAAAGAGGAAAAAGACACGATGATAGAGAGAGTTTTAGAAGTAAAAGATTAATCAGGGCTGTAAGCCCCGGCAACAGAACACGTTGGTCTTCTTTGAATATTTTGGAAATAATTTATTTTTTTTAATTTTAAAAAGGTGGAGTTTGACACAAAAAAGGTTATGAAACACGTGATTTCGGGGGACGCAAATTAGACATTTGCCACAAGCGCTTCATACACTTGTTACAGTGCCTGTTTATATCATCGAAACTCTAATTGTATACAAACATGCCGCAATCAATTCAACACATACCTTTTGTATTAATTACACTAGTCGACAAGGTTTTTTTTCACAAGAAATCTGATTAGTGAACCTAGTGCATTTTTTTCATTCTGAATTCAGATATGTAGTTAGAATTTTTCCATCAGGCACAGTTTTAGAGATATAGAGCAAAATTGATTTTAGTAGAAAATGTGCACTAAAACGGCTTTTATTTAGAATGTTCAAATTATTTTTAACGCGGTACCCCGTAAAGAATATTCAGATAGTTAAAATACATATAAATTTTAAGTTTCATTCCAATCGGAGGTCATTTAGACGTGTCGCAAACGGCTTAAAGTTTAGAAAAATCGAAATTTTCAAGATTTTTTTTGTTTTGGTCACCCCTAATACAAATTTAGATATCCCTGAATGCAAAAAACATATATTTACGTTATTCTATAGTTCTTTGGCTTTCTAAAAATCATTCATTCTTAAAAATCTGTTAATTGTTAACGAAATTATGAACAAAAACGTGAGCAAAGAAAAAACACAAGTACACTCACTGGTCGAAAAAATAGACTTCTTTTTCTTTTACAAGTATAAAGAAAGATATCTGATTCTAGAAATATTTTTTTTTTTAATAATATTTAATAAAGTTAGTGCCCGTGAACCTATGCTCAGTGAGGATATATTAGCTTCTCGTGGATAGGGTTCGCTTTTTAATTCAATTGAAGTCCATTTTTTTGACCACTGAGTGTACTTACACCTGTATGTATTTTCTTTGCTCACGTTTTTGTTCATAATTTCGTTAATAATTAACAGATTTTTACGAATTAATGTTTTTTAGAAAGCCAAAGAACTATAGAATATCGAAAATATATGTTTTTTGCATTCAGGGATATCTAAATTTGTATTAGGGGTGACCAAAACAAAAAAAATCTTGAAAATTTCGAACTTCTAAACTTTAAGCCGTTTGCGGCACGTCTAAATGACCTCCGATTGGGCTGAAACTTAAAATTTATATGTATTCTAACTATCTGCATATTTATACGGGGTACCGCGTTAAAAATAATTTGAACATTCTAAATAAAAGCCGTTTTAGAGCACATTTTCTACTAAAATCTATTTTGCTCTATATCTCTAAAACTGTGCCTGATGGGGCAAAACTGAAATGATATTTGAATTCAGCATGAAAAATACTTCTAGAATTTCATATCTTTATTCCTGTGAAAGAAAAAAAGTTCATTTTTGTCGACTAGTGTGTTATTGATTAAGATTTATTTCAAATGATATCTGAATAATTCTAATTTAAGAAAATATTATTTTGGACGTGCAAAAAATAAAATATATACTTAATCAAAAACGATTATATGAACACAAATCCAAGTAAAAGAATTTGGAATCTCTCAAAATGAGCGTAAGTTATAGCAGAAAAATACAAAAATTTTAAACTTCTATTCAAATATAAACGGAAATAATATTTGATGGAAAAAAAAAAAAAAAAAATTCAAATATTTTATTTTAAAAGATTTGAAGAATGGCAAGATTGAATTTCAATAGAAAAATTCTTTTTAGACTTTGACCTGTTCGTTTTCTTTGTCTCTTTTTCGTTTAGAAATATTTAAAGACCTTTTAAAGGCTTAAATTTGAAAAAGATTTTTGGACAAAGAATAATCTATAGTTTTGTTTTGTCTTTTAAAACAAAAAATTTACATCCGTTTGGTAAAAAATATTTATCATTAAGAATTAATACGTTTGAATATTATATTCCGAAAAATATCGTCTGATATTTCTAGAGTATTTTTTTAAAATATAACTTAATTGTATCGAGAGAATTCACTGTTGCCAAATTTATCCATATTTGCCATGTGGAAATATTTTAAATCTTTTTAAACTTTGTAGAGATTGGATCGTTTTCTACCCACCTTAATTTTCACCTCTTTTTAAAAAATTATTGTTAGAATTATAGAAAAAATGAAGTTATTAAATTATAAATTAAATTTAAAATGGTGACGTTGTTTGATTAAATAATTTAAAATTAAAAACACAAGGTTATATTCAATAGGATCAGGACCACGAGGTTCAATTAAAAGTCAAAAGTTTTTTTTGGAGTTAAAATAAAGTTTTGTTTAAACAACTTTTGAATTTTAATTGAACCTCTTGGTCCGAATCCTAGTGAATATTGAGAAAAAGGTTCCTGAGCTTCATCTAACAAGGTTATATGAAGCAATATAATATTTATTGGTATAAACAATTGATTCCTATTTGATTTGTATTAGTATCGAAATAGCCCCCGGGTTTGCGTGTAGGTAGCACGCCTACCTCCTATACCAAACGTCGCGGGTTCGGACCCAGGCAGTCCGATGATTTTATTTAAGCCATTTGGATACCAGATGGCTTAAATAGAAATGCCTGAACACCAAAATTGATATATTAATTACAACGGTTATCGTCAAAGTCTTATATGGCCTAAGTTGCCGAAAAGACTGTGTGAATGTGTGTGGAGTGTGAGCGTGAATGAGAAAAAGTGTGAATGTTAAAAAAAAAAAAAAAAAAGTATCGAAATATGTATCAAGTGTTTGAACCAATTCTTCATATATTGAAACATATGACCTAGTGTTTTAATTTTTAGTAAAAAAATATTAATTATCTCTGTTCCCGGAGATTCATGAAGCCTCTGATATTAATCAGAATATGAAAATAAAATGAAAATGGATTTTATTTGAAAGTTGATAAAATATAAATTTAGTAAAATAAAAAAAATGGAGCTCGGATAAAAACAGAAATGGAGTTATAATTAATGTGTGTGTTTTAATTCTGGCACTCTCTATACATACATAAATTGAATTTATTTCAAATTCGTACTTACTTTTAATTGAAACGTCGATAAACAAAAACACGTGCTCTAGAGATGGTGATTTCAGATCAAGCGAACAACTCAGGATGAATAGCAATGTTGACTGAATAGCACTCTACAGGTGAATAAGTGAGAATGGAGAGGCAACTCTCTGTGCTTTTATCACCCTCAGTGGCGCTATCTCAGGCGATACAAGGAACTACAGCTCTCTAGCATAGATAATATAGATCAGAAACTCCGGTACTACAACAACAGCGCCTCGGTCGGCGTATGAATGAAACATTCTCGCCCCTTTAATTTTAATATTAAATTTGAATAAAACGGGGTAATATATTTATTTATCTTTGGCCGTGAATTCTAACGTTTATCATTTTAAATAAAAAAAAAATGCATAGATTTCTATCAAAAGACAACAGAGCAAAAATTAAATGAATAAAGGATTCAAATTATTTTTTGTTCTACAAAAGGATCAAAATATAGACAAAAAATTAATCTACAGAATAAAGTGCCAAGCTCGGGCGCTGGCTGACTAAGTTCACTCTTTTGACATTAGCTCTACGTTCATGTTTCTTTCCTTCTTTTCATTTGCGCGCGCAATTTGTTTTGTCACTAAAGCCGAGAATTCCTTAGTTTTTTTTATTTTTTTTAATCGAAGGAAACCGAACTGCAACC
Source organism: Euborellia annulipes (assembly GCA_023213315.1). Lineage (NCBI taxonomy): Eukaryota > Metazoa > Arthropoda > Insecta > Dermaptera > Anisolabididae > Euborellia > Euborellia annulipes. Next base: position 28,001 of record JAKCPI010000524.1, on the reverse strand, counting down.
GAAGGACCGAAACAATTAGGTCGGGACCCCTGCAGGCTGTTAAAAAAAAAAAAACGTTTCTCACCTTAATCTGACCTCTCCTCGCCATTAAATCATACTTCTTTTAAGCACAGACACCTCTCTGAAAAAAGCCCTCCTGCCACAAACAGTGCTGGGGGACAATTTCAGCTCATACATACAATCTTGTTGCGACCAAAGAGTATTAGATAGAGGGGAAACTAAAAACTTGCAATTTTCCAATCAATTCCAGATTCATGCTTTTGATACAAGCCGACCAAAAAAATCAGATCAATTCTTTCACTCATTGTAGAATTAAGAGAAGAGATAATAAAAGCAAATGCCAGACAGAAATGCAAACAATGGAGAGCAACAAAAATAGCAAAAAGAATTAGGTTAAACAAAATGATATCTTCACCTGGAACAAGGGCGGATCCAGAGTTGTTTCTCGGGGGGGGGGGGGGTAATCTCAAAAAAAAAAATTTTTCGCGGAACCAAAGTTTTCCGGACACAAAGATTTTTGCCGCCCGCGGAACATTCCCTCTTTTTGCGGAACCAAAAATTTTTTCCCGTCCGTAAAAATATTTTATTGGAGACGGAAAATTTATAAAATTTATTTTTCCCTCCCGCGGAACCAAAATTTTTTTCATGTGCCACCCGCGGAACATTCCCTTTTTCACGGAACCGGAATTTTTCCCGTCCGTTTAAATTTGATTTGTATTTAATACAAATCGAATTTTTTAATATTAGTTTTTAAATTTTACATTAAAAATAAATTAAAAAAAAAAAAGTATTTTTTTTTCAAATCTCGGAGGGGGGAGGGGTAATAACCCCCTTTACCCCCCCGCCCCTTTGTATCCGCCCTTGACCTGGGAAGACCGGGGGATTGAATGTTAAAATGGCGTCTTAAAAATTAAATAGTGAGAACGAATCCTAAGAAGAACGAAGCGCCTCTGGGTGGCTGGGCACTTTATACTGTAGATTAGTCAAAATTAAATAAAAAGTAACATGTTTTTTAAACAAAAAAAAATTACATAAGTAGATATATAAAGCTATTATGTATATCACAAATGGTTTCACAGTCACTTAGGGGCAAATGCCCTCCCCCCCCCCATATGACGCCGCCACTGCCCAGCATATAACATTAGTTTTTTTTGTAAAAGAATATTAGTGAATAATAGGGCGAAGAAAAAATGGAATTTGTAGTATTAGATAAGTAAGTTTAAAGGCTCAACAGACAACCGAAATCCGACCCACTCCCCATTTCGCATTTTTCTACCACACAGGAACTTGAGTCGATCGGTATTGTGTATATGTTTCAACAACCTTTATTTAATGAATTTATAAATATTTTATAAATAAGTATTATATTACGAAAGAAATAGAATATCATTCAAAATTAGATTTTATTTAAATTTTATTTTATTAATGATAACTTTGATTAAATATTCTTCCGACTTGTAAATTAGAATAAGATAATACTATTCAATTACCTCGATTCGGACTTTTACTAATCATAGATTGTGACAACAAAAACATATTTATTACAGTCTTATTAAATATAGACTATAATATAACTTTAATATTATTTACTTTTATTTAGTTAGAACGAAAAACAAGTTTTTTAACTCTATAAGTTTTTCTATTTCATTACTCATCTTGATTATTTCGCGTCGCCGAAGGGTTGTAAATTTGTACAACTCGAAACTGTCGCGCGAAAGAGGTTTAGCCCGTAGTTCGCCCCCTGTGTGACGGGGATGAACACTCTTGCCTTATACAACATTTCGCGCCCTTTCGCGGCGTTGAAAAAGCCAAGCGACCGAATTTCGCGTTCTGTTGTTTGAGCCTTAAGTTGAAATAAATAATTGGTTTAGGCAGAGGCATATATAGAAATTTTTTTCGGGGGCGACTCGAAAATTTTTCTGAGGAAAATTTTTTTTTAAGAAACTATCTTTTTTTCACAAGAAATTTTTTGAGGAACATTTTTTCTTTGCGGACCATAGTTGTCCATCCTGAGGAAAATTTGTTGCGCTGATGTCTGTATATCCCTATATATGTATATTGTTTTTTCGGGGGCGCCCCTCCCCCCTCCCCTGTTTGGTAAATAGGCTCTCTGCTTGTTACACCAGAATTTTTGGGTCGATATTTTAAGACAATAGATCCTAGATTAGATAGAATTTAAGATGTAAAATATTTAAACATGGTTTTGTACAATTTCTCCTATCTTTTCTTTGAAGTACAAAAGTAAACTGTGCTTCAAACAATTTTGGGAGACAAATGAGAATATGTAATCTCAAAGAACATCGAAAAACTAATTTTAATCAAAATCGTTGGAGGAAATTTTGAGAAAAACTGAGAAAGTACATCGGTCAAGTACTAATACTCTTTGACCGATTTTGTTCAAAAGCTTCGTGTCCCGTCTCATGAGGGTGTCTAAATTAAATACAAAAACTCATTGCCGCCTCTACTCTGTGCTTTAAACTGCTACTGATTACATGGAAGTTTTGAAAAATGTGTAAGGAACATAAAAAAAAGAAGAATGGAAAGAATTTGTTTCTGCTTTAAAAAATATATATATTTTTATTTAAAGTATTTATATATACATTTAATAAATCTTTAATTTAAAATTCAAGATGACAAAACAATGTGGAAATATTTTAATAAATCATTCAAGACCTAGTGTTTACAATTTAAAACATTCATTAAAATTTTAGAATTTTGTTGGCATCAATATAACAAAATTACCAACAAATGATCGTTTATTAGATATAGTGATGATGTATATAAGAATAAGCTTTTGTATTTATTAATTTTAAACTATAATTATTATTTGTAATAAATTTCTCGACATCATTGATATTAAATTCTTTATTCTCTGAAGGCAAGACGAGTTCTTTTAATGAATGACATCTCCTGATGATTTGTTCAATGCAGTTTTGAGTGAAATTACATCGACAATAAATATGTAGAATTTTAATTGTTTTAAATGCAGAAATTAATTCCTCGAGATCATTGGGAGAATATGTTAGCCAGTGCTCAATGTGAACAACTTCAAGTGAAGTTAATCCTTTTAGAAAAGTGATTATTTTAACAGGTGCGTAGCATGATCTAAAATAATTAAGTTTTGAATGAGAGACAACTTCTGTAGCCTCTGAATCTTCGGAAATTAAAAGATCGAGATGTTCTAAATTTGGACATAGCCTTAAAACACTACTCAAATTGACGTTGTCTATTTCAATTACTAACGACTCCAATTTTGACCCACAATTTTCAACAACGTTCATCAATTGAACGTTGGTACAACCAAATAAATAAAGATGTTTCAAATGTAAAAATCTTGGAATAAATTCTAAAACTGAATTTTCAGGTTCTGTAAAATAAATTGACTCAGTTTCGGGAAAAATTTCATACAAGTGTTGAACGGATGTCAAAGGTGTTAAATGATGAATTAATAATTTTTTTAAATCTGATGGAATTCTTTTGGAGAAAATTAAATTTAAAAAGTGATTATGCGATTGAAATATTTCAAAATTTGGAAATTTGTCTAAAAATTTTTTAGGTGTAGTTGGTTTTAATTTAAAATATTTGACTAAACTATTAATTCTGAAAACACGAAGTGATTCGTGTTTTGGCCAGGAATCAATTTGGCGATTTAAGAAATCTAAATTATCCACTCTCCATTCTAATTCGGCTAATACGGGACAATATTTTAAAATTAATTCCATATAATTAATATAGGAGATTTTTACTGTTAAGGATTTTAAAAATGGAACCCTTTTTAAAATTTTTTCCAATTGAGTTTTGCTTATATCATCAAAACACACTTCCAAATGGATTAAATTTGCTTTTTTGTTTTTTATTAATAACATGACCTGATTAATCCAAAAAGAAATTTGACTTTTTGTAAAATTAAAAGAAATATCAAAAGGATAGATGCATAACCTCTTTGTCCTTTCAGAGAGCATCAAGCGAAATGTTCTTGTCATCAAATCTGACTTTTCTCGTTCACTTAAATGCAATAACAAATCATTCATATATTCGTCGACTATAATACTCGGGAGACTCTGGACATATTTTCTTTGGAAATCAGAATATTCTTCAGAATTCGGAGAAACATCAGAAGAGAGAAAGTCGATTACTCTGGCCTGGTATTCCTTCTTGATGAAGTTGCAAAATGAAGCTGGCGATGGCATTTTGATGCTCTTGAGATCTGTAAAAAAAACAAATTAATTAGCTTCAAATGTTTGGAATTTTTTTAATGCTGCGTGTTTAAGAAAAACTGTTTTGGGTGTGTTATTAATGAAATATAATCTGGATTGAAAACGACTCAATGATCACAAGTCCAAGTAAAAAAAACTTGAATCTTTAAAAATAAATAATTATGAGTAAAGATATTCGAAATTTTCGAAAAAAACCTGAGAAAATTAAAACTTTTTAAAATAAGGCTATTTATCAGAGTATAGCAGAAAAAAAGCAATTTTTAAAAAATTCAATCCTAATATAAACCGAAACAATTTTTGATGTGGAATAAAAACAGAAATTTCAAATATAAGTTTATTTTAAAGGAAGATTTGAAATACGACCAGATGTTTCAATAGAAAAATTCTTTTTAGACTTTGGCCTGTTCGTTTTCTTTAGAAATATTTGAAGACCTTTTAAGGGCTTAAATTTTAAAAAGATTTTTGGACAAAGAATTTTTAAGATTGTTTTGCTTTGTCGTTAAACACATTACTTACATTCATTTGGTAAAAAATATTTATTTTTAAGGATTAATCGTTTGAATATTTTGTTATCATTTGATATTAAAAATCAAATGAAATTTCCAGTGCATTCTTTAATATAATTTAATTGTATCGAGAGAATTCACTGTTGCCAAATTTATCCATATTTGCCATGTGGAAATATTTTTAAACTTTGAGCAGATTCGATCGTTTTCTACCCATCTAAATCCCTTTTATAAAATTATTATTTGAATTATAGACAAAATGAAGTTATTAAATTATAAATTAAATTTAAACTGGTGACGTTGTTTAATTAAATAATTTAAAATTAAATACACAAGGTTATGTTGCAATATAATATTTATTGGTATAAACAATTGATTTCTATTTTATTTGTATTAGTATCGAAATATGCATGTGTTTGAACCAATTCATAATATATTGAAACATATGACCTTGTGTTTTAATTTTTCGTAAAGTAAATTATAATAATTATTTAACAAGACATGTGAGTGTTTTTTATTGGTGAGGCCAAACATCCCATGGCCCCCGTAGCTATAATAATTATCTCTGTTCTCGGAGATCTATGAAGCCTCTGATATTAATAAAAATGTTAGAAAAAAAAAATAAAAATGGAATAATAAATTTTATTTTAACGTTGATAAAATTTATTTTAGTAAAATAATAGAAATGGAGCCCGGAATAAAAACATAACTGTATTTATAAATAATGTGTATGTTTTAATTTCTGATACTTCCTATAGATATATAAAATGAATTTATTTCAAATTCGTACTTACTTTTAATTGAAAAGTAGATAAACTAAATCACGTGGTCTAGAGAAGGTGATGCAGATCAAGCGAACAACTCAGGAGATCTAGAAATGCTGACTGAATGGCTCTCTACAAATGAATAAATGAGATTGGAGAGGCAACTAACTTTCTGTGCTTTGGATCACAGATTAATAACATAGAGATGGGACACTTCCTATTCCTTCGATGGAAACATTTTATTTAAATTCCCCGAACGAGCGCGCTACTATCGCAGGCAATTCCCGCAAAATTTGAAATTTTAATCGCTATTTAGGGAAAAAAAATTTACTACATACATTTACACTTTATATTTAAATTTATTTTTTTTTTAGATCAGGAAAATGAATGTTTTCAAAAATTTGTTTAAATATATCTTATAATAATAATAATTCCTAAAAATAAATGGTAAATAGATAAATAAAAGAAATTAGAATTCTGTCAATATTTGCTTTTATTTTACCCGTTTAGCTACACGCCATTGGGCTAAAAACGTTTACAAAATAGGCTACATATTTCTGATATTAATTTAAAATCAATTAACTTAAAAAACAAGGCAAGATCAAAATTAATATAATAAAAAAGACAAGGCCAAAACACGAGGAGAGGAAAAATCTGAAAAGGTAAATTATCCAAGCATTTAGACAAAATGGAAGGAATTTATATATATACATGAATCTGTCATATATAAATTTCAATTTTTTGCTTTTTCTTATTATAAAATAGATATGTTTCTGTTTATATTTTAAACAAAATTTTATTGATACAAAAACTTTTGCTTTCCATCTGTGGGGATTTTAAAAATTGATATCCCATTTTCTTTCATATTTCTACAAGGAATACAAAATCTATTCAATATGTAACACCATTTTGATCTAAAGAATAATTATTTGATATCTATATTTAAATAAATAAAAATTAAAAATAATTTTTATTTAAACAATATGAAATATTTCTCAAGCAATTTCACGATATACTGAAAAAACCTTAAAAATATAAAAAAAAATCTCTAATTCACGTGTTGAAAATTTGTTTGACGTTTCTAGCCAGAGTTGGAGATGAATGAGAAACCAAAGCTTTTAATCAATTTCGTTTAGGAGCGGGCGAGAGTGCGCTAGTGTCGAGCTGTTTCCAGCAAACTGGCCTAGTGTCCCATCTGTATATAATTAATCTGTGCATGGGAGTTTCCATACACTGCCGATTCTCACTTATTCTCGTGTAGAGTGCTATACAGTCAACAGTTCCTATTTCTGAGTTCTTCGCTTGATCTACATCACCATCTCTAGAGCATGTGATTTAGTTTGTCGACGTTACAACTGAAAGTAAGTACGAATTTTTAATTTTCTCATCTCTCAACAAAAATTAAATCCAATTTTTGAAAATTTTCACGGCAAGTGGGATTTGAACCGGAGTTGTGCAGCAACAGTAGATTCGTAATCCAAATAGCCACGAGCCTCCTTGAAATAAAATCATTTTATACATGTTCAGGGTGTAAAATTAAAACAGGCACATTAATTATAAATCCATTTATGTTTTTATCCCAGGCTCCATTTCTTTTACTTTACTAAAAGTAAATTTAAAATAAATTTTATTGTTTCAAGTGTTATATTTCCATTTTTATTTTATTTTAATATTTTGATTAATATCAGGCTTCATGGCACTCCGAGAACGGAGATAATTAATTTACTCTTCAAAAAAGGTCATATGTTTCAATTTACATTAGTAAAATCACTTGATACATATTTCGTTACGAATGCAAATAGAATAGGAATCAATTGTTTTTACCAATAAATAATGGAACATATAACCTTGTGTTTTTAACTTTAAATTATTTAATTAAACAACTTTAAGTTTAAATTTAATTTATATTTTTATATAATTTAAAGTCTTTTTAACAATCTCACAGGCCCCCGGGTGTGGCATAGTAGGTAGCGTGCCTCCCTCCTATACCAAACGTCGCGGGTTCGGACCCAGGCAGTCCGATGTTTTTATTTAAGCCATTTGGATACCAGATGGCTTAAATAGAAATGCCTGAACCCACAAATTGATATATTATATTACAACGGTTATCGTCAAAGTCTTATATGGCCTAAGTTGCCGAAAAGACTGTGTGAATGTGTGTGTGAGTGTGAGTGTGAATGAGAAAAAAGTGTGAATGTTTAAAAAAAAAAAAAAAAAAAACAATCCCACAGCTTCATTATATCTATAAATCAAATATTTTGTTCCTCCCTTTTGAAAAATGTCGTCTGATATTTTTAGTATATTTTTTAAATATATAATTTAAATCTATCGAGAGAATCCACTGTTGCCGAATAAATTTTTAAAAAGCATGATGAAAATTTATTTGGAAAGAAAACGATCGAATCCGCGTGTTGGATTGCACGTAGAGGGTGAAAATAGGTGGGTTCGCTGCGGTGCAGGAAGAAAACTTTCTCGACACACCAAAAAATAAATATGAAAGTTTCGGTGGGAATATTACGTTTATTATATCACAGTCGGTCAATGGTTTAATATTTACAGAAAAAAAAAAAGAAAAATTAAATGCAATTTGCAAATAAAAGAATATGGCGTCGTTCGTGTTGATAGCCCCAACCCAAAATCAATAATAATATAAAAAATCGTGTGAGTGTAGCATTATCAACTGCAAATCCCCCCCCCATACGCATTGAACAATTATTGTTCCGGAGTTTAATTTCCTATATAAATTTTTTGAATCCAAAGCTTAAGCTTTAACTGCTTAGGTTGTAAAGATCTATAGGGTCTTATCGTCTAAAAAAATTATTAGTGCATTTTTACACTAAATTAAAATTAAAGAACTTTTTATAATACAGTTTACCCCCCCCCCCCCCATTCAATCATTCATACGAGTCTTCAATTAAAAGACTATTGATTATGAATTTAAAAAAAAAAATCGTTTTGAAAAAATTATATTTTTTAAGGTATAAATCTCATGTTCCAGTGCTCTTTGAACAAGTTAAGTGGATGCGACACTGCGCAAAGTTTAAAAATATTTCCTCATGGCAAATATGTATAAATTTGGCAACAATGAATTCTCTCGATACATTTAAATTATATTAAAAAATGGCCCACGGGGCTTGGTGTAGATGTTAGCGTGCTAACCTCATATACCAAACGTCGCGGGTTCGGACCCCAGGCAGTCCGATGATTTTATTTAAGACAATTGGATACCAAATGGCTTAAATAAGAATGCCTGGACCCCATATATGTATATTAAATCAATAACGGTTAATGTCTTATATTGCCTGAGTTGCCGAAAAGAGAGCGTAAATGTGTGTGTGAGTGTGAGTGTGAATGAGAAAAAAGTGTGAATGTTTTTTAAATTAAAAAAAAAATATATATATTAAAAAATGCACTAAACTTATCAGATGATATTTTTCAAAAGGGAGAAACAAAATATTAAACGATTAATTCTTTTATTTTTATCATTCCCACTTTTTTATCATTCCCACTTTTTTATCATTCACACAGTCTATGGGGTCCAGGCATTTCTATTAATTCTTAATTATAAATATTTTTAGAAGATGAAAAAGGTCAATTCAGTCCTCGAGAATTTCAAGAATGAAACATGAATACATTATAATAAAATAATATATTTATTCTCTCTAGTTGACAATTATATAATCTCAGACCTCTTGGGTTTCGGCCGCTGTGCTGCTTCAGTGAGATCAGGATCTAGATAATGCAAAATAGTTTGTTTTGTTATTATAAAATATTATATAAATTAGTCAAAAATAATTATTTGTATATATATACCTTAATGGTGAGTAGTTTGCATTATCTAGATCCCTTACTTTTACAACGCAGGTTCCCTCAGTACAACACAAGAACATATACATCGAGGAGTCAACCATATAATGATAATTTATTAAAAACAAAATTTGAAAAAAAAATCATAGATGGATAATTCTGACATCTATTAGTCAAATTACAAACGAGTTATTTTTAGTATGGGAAAATTTATATTTATAAAAAATTTTTATTTATTTATTTTTATAAACAAATACGTCTCTTTAAACATTTCATTTTTCAAAAACATAGAAATCTATTTAAGAACAATATTCGGATAATTCAATTTAATTATTGGAGATTGTATTTATTATTTTTATATTATTATTTATTTAATTACATGAAGAATCGCTGTATATGCTTCAGAGAGATTTTCGCTATCACTTTTGAAATTTATTGTATTTGCTTTCTTTGTTAGAATGTGAGCGGCTTCTTTAAATTTTCTTTAAAAAAAAAAAAAAAAGAAAATTTAAAGAAGCCGCTCACATTCTAACAAAGAAAGCAAATACAATAAATTTCAAAAGTGATAGCGAAAATCTCTCTGAAGCATATACAGCGATTCTTCATGTAATTAAATAAATAATAATATAAAAATCTGGTGTGACTGGCGCACAGCACACAACTTTCTCTTACCTTCGGTAATCGAAAGTTGTGTTCTGTGCTTGTCACACCAGATTTTTTGTGTCGACATATATTTAGTTCCCGACAGTAGGGTACAATTGAATTCAAGATGTAAAATTTATAAATATGGGAAAATATTTATATTTTGTTACCATGGCAACCATTTCTCCTATCTTCCCTATGAAATACAAGAGTAAAGTGGTCTTCAAACAATTTTGAGAGCAAAATCAGAATATACATTTGAAAGAGCACCTAAAAAATAAATGATTTTTGAATTTTAATCAAAATCGTTAGAGCGAATTTTGAGAAAACCGAAAAAAACTGAAAAAGTACATCAGTAAAGTACTAGTACTCTTTGGTCGATTTTGATTAAAAGCTTATTTTCACGCCCTAGGAGAGTGCCTAACTTAAATATAAAATTTCAACCTCCTAGCTCAATTCCTTCATGCTTAAAATTGAACACACACAGACACACACACAGACAGACAGACCATGTCGCGAAAACCACTTTTTTGGATTCAGAGGACCTCAAAACGTGAAGATCCATCAAAATCTCGACATCGAATTTTTGACATGAATCCAATACTTTCTCTCTATATATATATTACATATATACATAGGTAAGAGAAAGTAAAAATAATAAAGACAATCTTCAATAATTAAATTGAATTATCCGAATATTGTTCTTAAATAGATTTCTATGTTTTTGAAAAATGAAATGTTTAAAGAGACGTATTTGTTTATAAAAATTAAATAAAAATTTTTTATAAATATAAATTTTCCCATACTAAAAATAACTCGTTTGTAATTTGACTAATAGATGTCAGAATTATCCATCTATAATTTTTTTCAAATTTTGTTTTTAATAAATTATCATTATATGGTTGACTCCTCGATATATGTTCTTGTGTTGTACTGAGGGAACCTGCGTTGTAAAAGTAAGGGATCTAGATAATGCAAACTACTCACCATTAAGGTATATATATACAAATAATTATTTTTGACTAATTTATATAATATTTTATAATAACAAAACAAACTATTTTGCATTATCTAGATCCTGATCTCACTGAAGCAGCACAGCGGCCGAAACCCAAGAGGTCTGAGATTATATAATTGTCAACTAGAGAGAATAAATATATTATTTTATTATAATGTATTCATGTTTCATTCTTGAAATTCTCGAGGACTGAATTGACCTTTTTCATCTTCTAAATTTATCTACAGTCCTGGTGAGTTCATGATAAATATTTTTTTTTTACCATTTTTTGCAGCATCAAAATGCCATCGCCAGCTTCTTTTTACAACTTCATCAAGAACGAATACCAGGCCAGAGTAATCGACTTTCTATCCTCCGATGTTTCTCCGAATTCTGAAGAATATATTGAATTCCGAAGAAAATATGTCCAGAGTCTTCCGAGTATTATAATTGACGAATATATGAACGATTTGTTATTGCATTTAAGTGAACGAAAAAAGCCATATTTATTGTTTACAACAATTGAGTTGATGCTATCTGAAAGGACAAAAAGATTATGCCTCTATCCATTCGATTATACCCTCAATCAAAATGAAAATTCACATTTTATTATCAATAAATATGTCATGGAATTAATACAAATTCAAAAAACAAATTTAATATATTTAGAAATTAATTGTGATTTTTTAAATGAGAATGATTTTGAAAATATTTTAAATTTAATTCCATCTTTAAAATCATTAACATTAAAATGTGATCAGATTGATAATAATTTTATGAAATTAATTTTAAAATTTTGTCCAGAATTAGAGGAATTAAAATGTATAGTGGAAGATTTAGAAATCTTAAATCTCCAAATTGATTCCTGGCCAAAACACGAAACACTTCGTGTTTTCCGGATATATGGTCATTCAAATCAATTCATTGAAATAAACTCATCCACACCGAATGAAATATTAAACAAATTGCCAAATTTAGAAATATTTCAATCTAATAATATTTTTTTAAATTTAATTCTCTCTAACAAGAGAATTCCAACAAATTTTAAAAGATTATTAATTCAATGTCCTTTAGCATCAGTTCAAAAATTGTATGAAGATTTTCCCGAAACAAACTCAATTTATTTGGAATTGCCTACAAATTCAGTTTTAGAATTTATTCCAAGATTTCTACATTTGAAACATCTTTATTTATATAAATGTTCCAACGATCAATTGATGAACGTTCTTGAACATTGTGGTTCACAATTGAAGTTTTTAGTAGTTACATCATTCTACGTCAATTTTAGTAATATTTTAAGACTATGTCCAAATTTAGAATATCTTGATCTTTTATTTTCAAAAATGTAGAAGCTACTGAAGTTGTCTCTCATTCAAACCTTCGATATTTGAGATCATACACAGCACCTGTTAATATCCTTAATGGTTTAAAAGGATTAACTTCACTTGAAGTTGTACAAATTGACGAATGGCCAACATATTCTCCCAATGATCTCGAAGAATTAATTTCTGCATTTAATACAATTAAAATTCTACATATTTATGATTTTTGTAATTTCACTCTAAATTGCATAGAACAAATCATCAGCAGATGCCATTCTTTAAAAGAACTCGTAGTTCCTTCAAAGATTGAAAAATTCTATATCAACCCTATCAATGTATTTATTCAAAATAATAATTATAGTTTCAAGTTAATAAATTCAAATGCTTTTCATAGTATACATAAATATGTCCATAATTCAAGTTTCTTGTAATGTTTATGTTTATAACAGTAGCGTAACTAGGTTGGTTCGACAGGCCACCCCCCCCCCCCACTCCGGCGGAGTATCAAGCCTTTGGCGCCACTCGATACCGACATAGGCGTCTTAGGGAAAAAAAAAGGTAGAATGAGATTCGTATGGTCTACTAAAAAAAAGGTCGAACGAAAAACGGCGCCCTAGTTGAGCAACTCCCCCCCCAGCCCCCGTCCGACAAAGGCTAGTTACGCCGCTGATATATAAAGAAAATTCTAGAATATCAATAAATATTGTAATTTGCAAAATTAAAAATGTATTAAATAAAAAAACTCTTGTATATTAAAACTAAAATTATTTGTTTAAATGCTTTTATTTAACTTATTTTTCAAATTTTTTTAGACACTTCTATAATATAACAACTTTCGATTACCGAAGGTTGTGTTCGGTGCTAGCAGTGGCGGATTAATGCAATTTTGTCGGGGGGAGGGTGCGGTTTTTTTAATTTTTTTTATTTAAGAACTTTGTCGGCATCTATGGCCATTTAGACCCCTTTCCTATTTATTTAAATTGATTGGTAACAAATTCAATTGAAATTAAAGAGCGGAAAAAATAATTTCTTTAGATTACTAGTTTTTATAACGTTTTTAATTTCTTCTCGAGGGTGATCGCCCCACCGCCCCCCCCCATTTAATCCGCCCCTGCGTGCTAGTAACACCAGATTCTTTGTCTCGAGATTCATTTAGTTTCCTCGAAAGTGGAACTTTGAGCTTAGGCAACCAAAATGATTATCTTAAAAGTAGAGTTGGCAGGTTTTATCCCGCCGAGTATAATACACGGTTTTATACATGTATAAAACTATTGCGGATAAAACTAGGCCGATGTATAAAAGGTGGAAAACTCTGTAAAAAACCAACCCCTCCCCTGAAAAAACAGCTTAAAAGCTTTTCATATTTTATAATGTTCTAAAGCATTGACGATGGTGTTTGCTTTTTATTTAGTGAATAATATAATGAAAATGTTAATAATTGAAAAATGAAATTTTATTTGAATTTCCTTTCTCGTCGGGTTTGCGCATGCGCATCCAAGTTTTATACATTTCATACGTTTTATACAAGTTTTATCCTCGATTTTTGTATAAAACTGCAAAATCGTGTATAAAACCCAACTCTGCTTAAAAGTAGCTTTTCCTTAAAAAAAGATAATTTACTTATTGTAAAAATATTGGTTTGGTTGACTAACTTGAAGATCAGGCACTTGTGGCGCCCAGTCTACAAGTATCTAAATTAAATATTTAAATTTTAACCTCCCTTCTATTTTCGTTCTTCTTAGAAGTCTTAAGAACCTCTTCTGCACCCTCTCAATTGACAAATTAAAACCGACAGTATGGCCATACCAAATTATGGAACCGAACTCCAAAATAGTCCTTACTTAAGATTTATAGAGACACAAAAGTGCCTCCCGATTCTTGATGTATCTGGAGGACCTTTTTATCAGACCCAACCTTCCAAGTGTCCTGCCTACAGTCACGTCAAGGTGTTTTTTTTTTAAAGTTAATTTACAATCAAGGAGAATACCCAAGTCTCTCACTGTTGAAACCCTTTCAAGAGATGACACATGTTTAAAATAATAATAAATTTATTGAGACTCTCAACAGAGGTGACTCCAATTACAGAGAGAATAAGGGGGGGGGGGGGAAGAGGAAACAGGAACAATAATCATTTACAATTCAAATTCATACAAAATCAATAATAAATTGCTCATTAAGATCAGACTCTCTGCTGCCATATTCCGATACCATACAAAAGACTGGACTTTTTTCCAGCATTCTGGTTCTAGCACGCGGCAAATAAAAAAGTGATCCAGACCTGGAGGCCAACGCTGGGACTCTGAAACCTATTTTGGCCAGTAATTCACTGCAGTCCCAAAAGATTCTGGAGATTTCTTAGGAGGTGGTCTTTCCTCCCTTCAATCAGGCTTTTAAGGTCAAATAGGACCATATGGATGTCTCCAAGCCGACTTTTTTATAAAATAAGTATCTTAGAAAATTCTTCTGGACTCCCTCAATCAAGTTCACTTGAACATTGGTGAGCAGATCAAAGGAATATACTCAAGCCGAGACCTCACGAGAGATTAATAGACCGTGAGTATAGTTTGAATGTTCACAAAATTACTCGAACTTCTCTTAATGAACCCAACGTTGTTTACAATATTTTGAACATGCAAATTAAAAGACAGTTGAGAATCAATTGTTATTCCAAGATCGTTGCTTACCACTTCTTCCATATTTATTACATAATTACAAATAATATTTTGTTTTTTTCCTCGAAAAAGTGGTCACTAAACACTTGTCAATTGCCATATTATTTCTCATGCACCAATCATATACATTATTTAATGCTATTTGTATAGAGAGACAGTCATCTGAATCATTAATAACCGAATATAACTTGATATCATCAGAAAAGATTAAGAAGTTGCATTTATTCATAATGTGGGTAAAAATTGTAAATAAAAGCGGAAGTTAGAACCTTGGGGCACTTTTAAGTATACTATATTCAGTGGAGATGCCATAGTGTGCAAGGAACTTTGGAAAATGGCGGAGGTTTTAACCAAACTTTATTTGTTTAAATTTGATGTTAGTTAATCTACAGTTTAATGTGTTTATGAATAGAAAGTTTACTAAAATACATATTATCGTTTAACAATTGATTAGTTAAAACGCTTTTAAAATGCTGTTTTATGAATTAGGCGGTCACACTTTTTCTCATTCACACTCATACTCACACACATAGGCGTAGCCAGAAATTTTTGATGGGGGGTTCAGGATGATTTCTCTCCCTCCCCCCTACCCCCCCCGCCTAATAGGACAGTATAGGGCGTCTAATGAAATATATGACTGGCCACTCCGCCCCCTTGACCCCCCTCGACTGGCTCGGGCCCGCCCTTTCTTAATTAAGTGCCGCAATTATTCATTCAACTGGTATCAGGAAATAAAATATATAACCCTCTGAATTATATATTTAAAGATATATATGGGCCTATATACCGAAGGGTCTGTTTCTCTTAATCAGAGTCCCATCTCAAATCTCATTTAGAAAAAAAATAATAAATTTATTTATATAATAATTTTTATTATCATTTCATTTGCCCACGGGGCGTGGTGTAGAGGTTAGCGTGCTAACCTCATATATCAAACGTCGCGGGTTCGGACCCCAGGCAGTCCGATGATTTTATTTAAGCCATCTGGATACCAAATGGCTTAAATAAGAATGCCTGGACCCTAATATATATAAATTCATAAATAACGGTTATCGTAAATGTCTTATATGGCCTGAGCTGCCGAAAAGACAGTGTGAATGTGTGTGTAGTGTGAGTGTGAATGAGAAAAAAGTGTGAATGTTTAGAAAAAAAAATCATTTCATTTGAGAGATTTATTCAATTTTAAGCGGCTTAAATTTTTTATAAAGCAAAACAAAAATCAATTCTTTTCGATGGAAAAATTCTGTAATTAAAGGTGATTGGTTCGTAAAAGCTGTATTTAAACTAAAGGTTGAAATTCGGAGCTTAAAAACTATAAAGTATCCACTAACCTGATTGGTTTCATTGAAATAAATAAGAATTTGGTGACTATATTATCACGCGGGAGAGGTAAGATATAAATACATTAATTTAATTGAGTTTTCTTTAGTTTCTGAAACGTATTAAGCGATATTATTAATTATTATAGATATTCATCTGACGAAGAGAAAAAGTGAGGTTACAGTATATTCCCAGTTTCTTTATCATTTAACATCTGACAGTCTGAGCAACCAACGTATTTATTATATTTATTTTACGATATTTAAATATTTAAACATTTTTTGTTTTGTAACCTAATATTAACAATTAAAATTACAACTATTTTTATTTATTTTATAATTTTGGTACTATTATAAATTATACAATTTGACAATGCGCCCTTGCGGTCAAATGGCCAACTACATAGAAAGATGTCATATTCGGTGGCCCAATCGTTTTGCATCTATCTATATATTTTAACAGTAGGGAATAGTTAACGGTTCCTTTAGAGTTGCTTTAGCAACAGCCTATAATTTTAAAGCCCAAAGCGATATTTACTAACAGACTTTTAAATATTTACAGAACTGTTTTCTTGCAACCCGGCATTACAATGTTAGACGATAACCGTTATTATTTATAATATCTATTGGGGGTTCAGGCATTTCTATATAAGCTATTTGCTATGCAAATGGCTTAAATAAAATCATCGGACTGCCTGGGGGTCCGAACCCGCGACGCTCGGCATAGAAGGTAGGCACGCTACCAACTACACCAAACCCGAGGGCAACCTGATTTGGGGGGAGAATACAATAATAGCATTCTTTTGAAATCTTCCTTTTATCCGAGATAATGAAAATCAATCAATCATTTTTAAAATTTCTCAAAATAGTAAAATAAGAATAAGCTTTTTGAAATATCTAAAAATAAAAGAAAATTTTTAAATATAAAATAAAAAAAATAAATCAATAAAAATCAATTAAATCTTACATTAGAATAGAGTTCAAAAGAAATATCTCCTACAAAAAGACCTCTAATGGCTTCGTACTTTTTAGAACGCATCATAATAAATTTGATAGTTTTAGCGAACTCAATGTCTCCATCCGTCCAAGCAGAAAAAAACGCATGATTGACGATTTGCTCACTCTGGAAATTAAAAAATAAAAATAAAATAGAAAATACTATAAGACTAGCCAGCGATTTAAATTAATTATTTTAATTATTAGGAGAATTTTTAATTATAGACAACATTTTTGTATTAAATATTTATTAAAAATATATAAATACTGTCCAACGTTTCAACTGCTTATTCTGCAGCCGTTATCAAGTACTGTGCACTTGCTCCGACTCAAGTGAACCAACTGTCATGTCTGTTACTTGCCTTTTTATATACTGCGACGTCAGCGCCATCTGTCGGCATTTCTGTGAAGTTAGATTCAAATTTTCCCGCTATTTTCACTCATTTCCTCCATGAGTTAGTCACAATTATCAAAGCAAGTGTTTACATTAAAAGCATGATGTCACAATAAGTTTCCTGAGTTTGATTTTTACATAGATGTTATAAAATATTATTATTAAATCATTTCAAATAATAATATAATATTTTATAACATCTATGTAAAAATCAAACTTATTGTAACATCATGCTTTTTATGTAAATACTTGCTTTGATAATTGTAACTAACTTCTTGGAAATGAGTGAAAATAGCGGGAAAATTTGAATCTAACTTCACAGAAATGCCGACAGATGGCGCTGACGTCACTGTATATAAAAAGGCAAGTAACAGACATGACAGTTGCACTTGAGTCACGAGTCGGTAGTGGACAGTATTTATATATTTTTAAACAAATATTTAATACAAAAATGTGGTCTATAATTAAAAATTCTCCTAATAATAATATTTCAAACCACAAAAGCTTTAATAAACACATTCGTAATTATTTTAATTTTTTAATATTAATAATTACGGAAGTAATGAGTCGTGTTGTTAACAAACAATAAATCAAAGGCTCATATTGCTCTATGAGTATTCCATATGCAGCGAAAATATCTTGAATTGTAAATTTCATCTTAAAAAAAATAAAAAATGTATTGTTTCCAAGTAATTCAACAAGAGATTCAACAACTTACATTGGTAAAGTGATGCATGTAAAAGCAAATAATGAAAGCCAAACAAATCCAACGAATTGTTAAATAAGGAACCATCACATCTTTTAGTGTTTCACTAATCCTGAAAATAATTCATTATTAAATTAAATACTACAAATCATGCCCAATTGCGCCAATAATAACACTAGTCGACAAAAATGAACTTTTTTTCTTTCACAAGAATAAAGATATGAAATTCTAGAAGTATTTTTCATGCTGAATTCAAATATCATTTCATTTTTGCCTCATCAGGCACAGTTTCAGAGATATAGAGCAAAATAGATTTTAGTAGAAAATGTGCTCTAAAACGGCTTTTATTTAGAATGTTCAAATTATTTTTAACGCCGCACCCCGTAAAAATATTCAGGTATTTAGAATACATATATATTTTAAGTTTCGTCCCAATCGGAGTTCATTTAGACGTGCCTCAAACGGCTTAAAGTTTAGAAAAATCGAAATTTTTTTCTTTGGTCACCCCTAATACAATTTTAGATATCCCTGAATGCAAAAAACATATATTTACGATATTCTATAGTTCTTTGGCTTTCTAAAAAACATTCATTCGTAAAAATCTGTTAATTATTAACGAAATTATAAACAAAAACAACATCAAAGAAGAAACACACCAGTACACTCATTGGTCGAAAAAATGGACTTCTTTTTCTTTCACAAGAATAAAGATATGAGATTCTAGAAATATTTTTTTTTAAATAATATTTAAAGTGGGCGTCTCGAGGTGCTAATTTTGGGACTTTCCAGCGGCCACAATTTTGAAGCTATCGACCTCAAATTTTTTTTAAATTAAAGCTATTTAAAATATCTACAACTTATAGAAGCCCTTTTTTTGATTTTCGAAAAAAAAAATTTTTTTTTAGATTAATCGCATTAAATAAAAGATATTTTAAAAAAAGGAGCTCTATAAGTTGTAGATAATTAAATTAGTAATCATTGTGTTAAAAAATAATTAATTTTTTGCCTTTAATTAATTAGCTGGAAAGTCTAGAATGAAATGCAATTTGTCCCTTGTTTTCCTATGGGGAACACTAACGCCATCTCTTGCCGCCTAGAGGAACTCGGTAGTCAAATGCTTTCTAACGACTTTTCGAGACGCGCACCTTAATAAAGGTAATGCCCGTGACCAGATGTTCAGAGAGGATACATTAGCTTCTCGTGGATAGGGTTCGCTTTTTAATTCAATTAAAGTCCATTTTTTCGACCAATGAGTACTTGTGATTTTTCTTTGCTGACGTTTTTGTTCATAATTTCGTTAATAATTAACAGATTTTTACGAAAGAATAATTTTTAGAAAGCCAAAGAACTATAGAATATCGTAAATATATGTTTTTTGTATTCAGGGATATCCAAAATTGTATTAGGGGTGACCAAAGCAAAAAAAATCTTGAAAATTTCGATTTTTCTAAACTTTAAGCCGTTTGAGGCACGTCTAAATGACCTACGATTGGAATGAAACTTAAAATTTATATGTATTCTAAATATCTGCATATTTTTAAAGGGTGTCGCCTTAAAAAAATTCAGATAATATAAAATTAGAGCCGCTTTAGAGCACATTTTCTAGTAAAATTTTATTTTCTCTATCACTCTAAAATCTGACGAGATGGGGCAAAACTGATGGCATTTTTGGAATCAGCGCTACCCAAATACCCAGAAACAGCTTCAAATTCTCAGTCAACAAAATCACTGTTGCCCAGTGTAATTTATAACTGTAATATCCATGTGGCTAGGGCACTTTTGCCAGGTATTACTTTCCGCTCCGAAAAAAACTGGCAAAAGACAAAAAAAAGTGGCAAATAAACCCACCCTAGTGGGCACGGGCCAGAATAAATTTTCCTTTCAGAAATTTATCGACATATTTTTTCTGACTTTTGAGATAGGCCGATTAATAAATAATAATTTTTTCTCACCTGAGAATATTTTGATGAAATACAATGTACTTAGATAATGTTATTTTCATTTCCCTTCGTAATTGAATTTCATTGATTTTTTTCGTCTTTTGATCCCTGACTTTTTCCAGAAGATCATTTTTAATATTCTCTAAAGTATAGCCAAGGATTTTCATTTGTCTACTCATGTCAATTAGTATAGACCAATAAATGGCATTCAACAAAGGACCAGTAATGTAACCCTAAAAATATTCTAGAATGAATTAATTTCAAACTTCTTAAGGGGGTTCAGGAGCGACGTCTAAACAAAAGTACTTAAAAAAAATACTTGACTATTATAAGTTATTAGGACTCGGATTTCGCCCTATTTGCCTTTTCTTAATTTATGGCTTAAAATTTAGGCCAATATGATATGTATACGTTTCATGAACTTCTGAATAAAATAAGAGGCATTTGTTAGTGCCTATAATGCCTATTTTGGCCGAATTCAGGCTTTAGTGCCTATTTCATCTATAAATGCCTTTTTTAGTGCCTATTTTAAGTATTTTAACTTAAAATTGGCTATTTTAAGCCAATTTCGGCTTTTTTTTTTGAAATTTCACAATAAATTCATTTTATATCACAAATCCGGAGAAAAATTACAAAAAAAATTGAACGAGATTCGAATACTAAAAAAAAAAAGGTCGAACGAAAAACGGCGCCCCAGTTTAGCTTCGCCCTCTCCGCCCTCATTCAGCCATCTTTGTGCAAAGGAGGTAATTGTTTCATCTTTGTTTCCAAAAATAAGACATCAATTTTTTAAATTTTTTATATTATTTCTTAAATAATGCCTTTTAAGTGCCTATTTTAATAATTTTTTGTGATTAGTTGCCTGCCTATTTTAAAGATTTTTAGTGCCTATAAATCCGAGCCCTAATTATAAGGAATTTTTCAATTAAAAAAAATGAATTAAATTCATATGAGATTATTGGGACATCGAGCTATAATTTGTTTAATGACTTATAAAAAAATTATCGTAATTAATTTTTTTGTAATCACATCTCATCATTTTATTGTTAAAAGATGTTGAATACATCAGAATATCAAATATATCTACTTCTTTTTTAAATAAAATGATGCGATGTCGTATATTTTACTATAAGAATAAAAAAAATGAAGAGGGTTTCTGCACTACAAAAAAAGCCACTAACAGAGACTCCACTACCCATACATCAAGCACTCGGCCCTAAGACGAATGTCGGGATGGCCAATGTGACGTTTACCTTTGAAATATTACTTTTTTAATGCAAGGGATTAATTTTTTTTTGTTATGTCCTGTTCACATAATAGTTCTTAAACTAATAAATTAGTTAATTCTTATTTGTGTAAAACAAAAGAATACCTTGACTATTAAAATAAAATAAGTAATAATTGTAAAATAAAAATAACTCAATTTCCTCATGTCAAATGGAGTATAAATATCCAATTGCATGTCAAGATCATCATCGAGACGTTGTTCTGAAACCTAAAAAAAAAAAAAAACGAGAAATATTAGCATAACACTTTGATTCATAATATTATAGAACGAGTGAGTAATTGAGATTTATTTTTGAAAATTTTAAAACACCAAGGGAAAGTTAGATTATATGGATTCTGTTATGCATTAGTGTGTCAAGCGCCACCTACCGAGTTTTGAGAAAATGAACATTAAAGTTTTTTGTTTTCATTAGATTATATATAATTTTTTTTTTTTTTTTTTTTGTCAATTGTGCAAGTAACATTAAATATAAATTTTTTTAGGGCATATTTCGTAAAAAAATTTTGGCGTTTGACACACTAATGCATAACAGGGTCCATAAATATTTAACATTGTTGCTTTGTCTTTTATTTAGTAAAAGAGTTTATATTATATTGTGTATTTAGACCCAAACGTTTATTCTAAATATAAATTTTAAAAATCTGGTGTGTCTGGTTGCAGAGCACAGAACTTTCTCTTATTTTCGGTAATCGAAAGTTGTGTTCTGTGCTTGTCACACCAGATTTTTTGTGTCGACATATAATTAGTTTCCGCCGATATATTAGAATTCAAGATGTAAATTTTCATTAGTATGGGAAAATATTTATATTTTGTTATCATGGCAACCATTTCTTCTATCTTTTCTATGAAGTACAAGAGTAAAGTGTGCTTCAGAAGATGAGAATATAGATTTTAAAGAGCATCTAAAAAATAGTTGATTTTTTGAACAAAATCGTTGGAGCCAATTTTGAGAAAATCGAAAAAAAAAAAAAAAAAACTGAAAAAGTACATCAGCAAAGTAGTAGTACTCTTTGGCCGATTTTGATCAAAAGCTTATTTTTACGCCTTAAGGTTGTTCGGATAGTACCTTGTAAGTCATAATAGAATCTAAATTTTATTTTTTTAATAAAATGAAAAATTTGAATGCCAAAATTCCTTAATATAATTTAGTCGTGACCTATCATAGTTTATAATTGTATTAAGTTAATAATTTAATTACCAAAAATAATAAATGAATGACTTTTGACTTGAGCAATTTTTCACGTAATATAGAACTGGCAACATTGCATTCATCAACTATTTTAAATCTTAAACGCCTTAAATTTTATTTTATTTAATATATTACAATGATTAATGCAAATCAGTTTAAACACAATGGACGATTTGCGCCAGAAAAAATATCGTCAAATGGAAAAAAAATGTAACTGACAGCGAGAAAAGAGAATTATTTTATGCGACGTCGCCAGGCTGGTCTGAATCTCGAGCTTCCTTATTTTTAAATATTGGCGACTGTCATTTTGGAGAATTTTTTGACTTGTTAAAATATCTTTAAAAGCAGTCAGAAGAAACTTTTGATTTTATTTTTAACGTATTCCTCGGAAGTTAATTGATAAAAATGTAAGTTTTTTGTTTTTTGTATCTATTGCAGAGGTGTGTATATAATTCGATATGTGTGCGTTTCGTCGATATTCCCCATAGACTACATGTTAAATTTCAATTTTTTAAAAATTATTTACACGATAACCCTGCGTCAGATCTGCTTCAAAATTTTATTTTAGACGTATGTGATAGTGATTAATAACATATTAAAAAATTAGCTTTTAATCTAATAAAGTGCTTTAATGTCCGAACAACCTTAAGGAGGTGCCTAACTTAAATATAAAATTTCACCACCAACAAAATCTCGACATCGAATTTTTGACATGAATCCAGTACTTTCTCTCTCTAAATATATTAACATATATATATAAATATATTAACATATATATAGAGGTAAGAGAAAGTAAAAATGATCAACTTACAGATTTGTTGGCCAAGACAATTCTTGGATCTTTGGAGATAAGAGTAGCAAGCGAGTAAGTTAACATAGCTATCGTTGAAATAAGAAAATAAATCGGATATATAAGAAACAATCGATTATTCCTTTCTCTATTTTTTGTAATCATTTCAATTTTCTCAGCTTTCCCTTCGTTTAATATGAAACTGGAACAAAAATTTGTTTTTAAGTTGGATTTGTCTATAGAATAGCAAAGGTTTTGGGTGATAAAATTACAATATAGGGTAGGTGAGGGCAAAAGCACGCAATTTTCTGTTTTTCCCAATTTGAGTAAAACTGGACGTAAATATTCGCAGTATATCGCATGAAAAATAAAGTTCAAAATCATGAATGTCACATTTAAGGAAAATGCGCGAATGGCGTCTCCGCTAGTTTGGACATATCGTACGCCAAGAGAGCAGTGGCGTGGCGAGGACGACAATCCAGAGGTGCATCTAGGATGACTTGGCTTCATCGGGTCAATAGAGACATGACCGAGCATGACCTAAGACAACTGCATTGGATAGGGAGGAGTGGAGGGGGAGAGTAAGGTCCGCCGACCCCGCACCGCGGGATTAATAATGGCGAGGACAGAAGAAGAAGATATTGGTAAAATTATTAGCTGATAAGGCCCCGAGATTTCGACTGCCTAAGGGCCCCCATCTTACTTAATCCGGCTCTGACTGGTTCAGAAGGACTTTGAAGGTAGTACGGGAAGATGTTACCTATTAGCCACAGAATACTCCGAAGTGTATAAAAAATTAACGACACCGTCTAATTAAATTATTTTTTGTTTATCTTGCGCTGATCAGTAACTTCTTTTAGAACTAGTGTATTCATTAAAAAAAAACCAAAAAACTTACATGTATCCATTTTTGATGCGTTGAATAATATTTAAAAAATCAGAACTTCTCATATAGAAGGGAAACAGTTTGAAAAGTAAAGTCACACCTTCTACAAAAAAAGAGAAATTTGTAGTATGCTCCATTAACTTATCGAAACCTTGAAGAATAATTTGAAGCGCTAAAAGGAAAATAAGTATAGAAAATGAAACAAATGACGTCCAGCAATAAATCCGATGCCATTGTCTTTTTCGGCCAGTCAAATGCGGGGGTGTAATCACACCATAGAGCCCTAAAAGTTGCCAATAAATATTGATAAACTTTTCAGCTTTGCTCTCCATCGTTAAAAGTGAAAGCAAACTGAGAATTTGTCCTCCAAACATATTTGTTAATATTTAATACTTAATTATATAGTAGATTCCATCTCATTTAGTTATTTTATATTCTTTTGATCAAGTTTTTTTTGCTGAATAAAGTTTCAAGACTAATTATTTGATAATTAATAAAAAATTATTCAAAAGGAATTTTTGATTTTCTTTCTTATTAACAAGTGGGGAAGGAATATTTTTTTGACATTTTAATGCATTATACGAGGGTTGTAAATTAAATAGTGAGAACTTAACCTTGAAACTCGCAAAAGGGCGGGCATGCACAAATAAGATCGTCGTCGTCAGGTTTCCTCGTTGCCGAAGATCCTTCCCTCAGATCACCAAGCGCCATCGTTTCCTCCGCTCATGAGCCTGCTGGTGGCTCCAGAAACCGATGCGAGACCGGATCTCACGATGACATTCGGAGCAGACAAATGTCTCGGTAGGCCTCAAGACGGTGTTGTTGGTTGCGCCAAGAGTTTCTGTCTTGACACAGAGATTCCCAGGTTGACACAAATAAGATATGGGAGCGGTGAGAGTGCAAAAAACAGTAGATCTGCTTAGAAGGGTAGTTATTGTGTGAGGAGTTTCGTTTACATCGCTCTAAAGAATGTTTTCAAAAGGCGATCGGCGGTCTATGGTAAGGAGACCGCTCAGGATGTCAATCTGCTCTTGAGGAATGGAGGGCCGACCTGTGCGTTGCAAATCCGCAGTCTCATTCCGACCCGAACGAAATGCTTGAACTATTCCAACAACGGCAGCATTGGCTCTGGACTATTCCCCGATTATAGAAAAGAGAGAATATATCCTCACAAATGGTAGCTCTAGTAAAAAAGAGGCTCGAGATTATCATGGCAAACAATTTGGGGTAACTACGATGGCTGGGCGAAAACATTCATTAAGAGCATAATTGAATGGAACAACAGAGAATGGGGAGAGATGGACTCAGGCTATGACTGGTCACGCAGTCTTTGGAGCATATCTTCTTAGAATAGGCAAACAGGAAAACAACTTATGCTGGTATTGTGAAGATTTTGACACAGCCGAACATCTTCTGTCCTCGCCATTATTAATCCCGCGGTGCGGGGTCGGCGGACCCTACCCTCCCCCTCCACTCCACCCTATCCATTGCTGTTGTCCCCGACAGGCCAAGCTCGGTCATGTCTTTATTGACCCGATGAAGCCAAGTCATCATGTTGTAGTCCGAAGAGCCCCATATCCTACGCCATCCTCGCCACGCCACTGCTCTCTTGGCGCACATGTCCAAACCAGCGGAGACGCCATTCGTGCTATGCCAAACCTGCTTCTGATGGTATCATTGGGGATGCGGTCAAGTTTGGTGACACCAAGTGACCACCTGGCCATACGCATCTCCATCACATGCAGTGCCGATTCGCTTCTCTTCGTGGAGGACACAGCCGAACATACCTTGATCAAATTTATAAAACGGAGGAAATAAAGAGAAGCTGCTAATAAAGACTTAAACAAGGAAAATATAGCTGATTTATTATTTACAAGTGAAAATACCTGGAATGTTCTAGCAATTATGAAAGAGAAAGTAAAGGGAAGAATTCAGAAGACATGGAAGATAATAATTCTAAGGAGGGGACCATCTCTGAAGTAATGCTTAACGGCAGATCCAGAGCTGGCCTTAAGAAACAAAGAAGGTGGGGTATGAGTCCGGCACGCTTGCAGGAGTGTCCATGAGGATTTTACTCCTCTCAAAGAAAAAAAAAATGTTAATAAATAATTCACTCAATATAACACATAATATCATTTATTAAAAAGATTAACAAAGAATAAATAAGGTAAGTATTTGAAGATAAGTATATTTTAGTTCTTTATAACATTACGCCACCCAGTCCCTGCATTTCGCAATACAATTTTCAGATACAAGATAAGAGAATGTGAAAAGATAGTAAGTATATAGTGTGGTGCCCGCTTAATAAAAAAAAAAAAATGTTTTAATTATTAATTATATTTCATATGTTGTTTAATATAAAGACGAATGAGTCACCGCACAAGTGCGAGCAAAGTCAAGGATCGTATATCTGCTGACGCTAAGGCTAAACGGAAAGAGAATAACAACTCAGGTTGCTATCTCACAACTAAAAACAACACCTGCAAGTATGCAGATTCCAAAGGAAATAAGTGATCGCATATCGCTGACGGTATGTCTGGATTTTAAATGAATAACAAACTCAAATTACTGCAAACCCAGCAGGAGAAAGAAATATATGATATCCTTCCCATGAGGAAGAATAGCAAAATGGGCAGTAATATAACGACGATCGCTGACTTTGCTAGCACGTGTAAGAAAACAATATAGGATGACGCGGATTCAAGCTATAAAAGCTGAGGTTGCCTCGACCTCTCCAGTTAGTCCTTAGAGAGAGTCCTGACACACAACATCTGTGTCAGTTAGACCCTAGTTTGACATTGTATGCACAACATCTGTGTTATTTGTACAATTAACAACCAATAAAACTTGTCTAAAATTAACAACATCGTTTCATTTATAAAAGAAAAGGGTCTCTAGCAACCTAAGGAACGCTAGGTGGTGGCATCCGGTAATACGCAGAAAGAAATCATCCGTAGTGCACCCAACAATAGTCTATATATTTTCTTGAAGTATATCTTTAGTTCTTGAAAGGTCCTCAACAGGCTGCTGTTGAATGCAAATTTCAAATCAAAACTAATATCACAGGACAGTTACTGTGCATATGAATCATGATAAACTTACATAAATATAAGTGATTTTATAGTGTTAGTGAACATATTTCAATTATTTTTAAAATGTCTCAAAATAGTGAAATACGAATATGCGGTTTGAAGAACCTAAAAAAAAGAACTTGTCAAATATTATAAAAAAAATATTAAAATAAAATAACTTACATTAGAATAGAGTTCAAAAGAAATATCTCCTACAAAAAGACCCTTAATGGCTTCGTACTTTTGAGAACGCATCATAATAAATTTGATAGAATTTGAGAACTCAATGTCTCCATCAGTCCAAGGTGAAAAATAAGCGTAATTAACGATTTGCTCACTCTAGAAAATAAAACAACAACAATAAGAATACTAGGTAAATATATGCCTAAAATTAGACTAATGCTGTGTTTACAAATAAAAGTAATTTAATCTGGAGCAGATAGTAGTGAAGTAAATGCAGATAGTAGTGATATATACAGAATATATGAGTCTGTC
>JAKCPI010000523.1:0-121989 GCA_023213315.1 Euborellia annulipes | reverse complement strand
TACTATAACGAATTTCAGATACAAATTTCTACACCGTTACTATCTGTTATCTGCCAAAACCACCACGACCCAAGTTTCATAGTTGGGGATTATTCTTACCTGTATTGGGGGCATACATAGAAAAACTTTCAGCTTTTATAAAATAACGAAGGTCTGGCCGTCGCTGGCTCTTGGGCTATAATTATGAATTGAAATGTTTCACTTTTAATCAATTAAAATAATGATTAGAAATGTAAATGTTTTTGTAGAGATTAAATTTTTGAAGACTATATTTCTAAATGTGGCACCTAATTTAATTAGGTATAAATGCTAGAAATTCCAAGTATTTAATTATTTTAGAGCGGTTGAATAAAAAAAAAATCCTTGTTAATTTAATTGAAAGTAACGTTAATCTTTCAAAGCCGATTATCTATCAATAAGGTTTGAATATAATAATTAAGCCGTGGGTTATATTAACTCCTCAAACGGCCAATTAATCTTAGCGGACTTGATCTATCCGGACGGAAGAGGCACGAGGGCAAAAACTTACCGCGGCCAACTTAACTACCTAATCGAGTTGATGGTAACCTATGGGTCGACACGTGTTGCCTTTTTACAGAGTACCTATTCTTAATTAAGTAGCTAGTTGGGTTGAAGATGGTGGCTATAACCAGGTATGGGAGGGAAACAAGCGCAAACGAGTTAGTTAAAAGTTAACCGCCTGCCGGTCATATACATGTGTTTGTATGTGTGTATAACCTGATTGAGCTTTAGGCTTATTTCAGGGATAGGGAGATAATCTCAAACTGTTTTCAATTATCCAAAACTATTTTAATTTCTTATGAATTTAAAACTAATCATCTTGAACACAAGATTCGAACTTTAAAAATTTCCAAAATAATTAGAGCTCTTTTTTTTCTTTTACAACCAAAGGGCAGAGATTTACAAGCAAAAATGACATTAACTGGAGTTGGATAGCTATGATTAAAAATTTAGTTAATTTGATTTGGTTAAATTAATTTAACCAAATTTTAATCATAGATTTAGTTCGTGCTCAACTCTGACTTTAGTTTATTATTAAAATTTCATAGAGTTACAATTTATTGAAAATTAGACGCAGAGTCAATTAGTTGAGATCCATTGAAGAACAATTATAGCTAGGAACCGACAAAAGTTTCGGTTTCGGCCAAAAACCAGCCGAAACCTGAGTTTCAAAAGATGCGATGAGACTCGCACACACACGAAAAAAAACGTCAAATGAGATTTGCACCTTAAAAAAGGGCTGAGGGAAAAGTAAAAAAAAAAGGTCAAATGTTTTTCGCAAGAGGGAAAAGTAAAAAAAAGGGTATACTAAGTTTGGGGCCGAAAATCGGTTAGGGTTTCAGTTTCGGCTGAAATTCTTGTTTCGGTAGGACCCCTAATTACAGCATAGTCACTGAATTTGCTTATAATTATATTAATTTTTTGGGTATTTTGGAAAAGTAAAAATAAACGATCGATTTAATTAAAAAAAAATCATCATATTTAATAAATTAGTATATTCAAATTATATGGCACCCAGGATGTAGATTTAGTCAGGGGTAAGGTCTGAGCACGGCTTTTCTACCCAACCTATTATAATTAAAATAAATTTTATCTTTTTGTCATCTACTGTCCTTTTAAACGTGAAGAAGGGGCTCTACTCTCTACTCCAGTGATAGAGAGTTTTGAAATTGATTGAGGAACATTAAAATATCCTCACCAATTTTTAGAATATAAAATAAAACTTCTTAATTTAGAGATATCACATGCATATGATCAAATCGATCTATGAAAATCATTAGTGATAGGATAATATTATCAACATCTTGATTAATGAAAATGAAATTAGAATATTTCATGATAGGTTAAAAAGAAAAGGAAAAATTATTTCAAAAAGTTCAACGAAAATATTAATAATAAATAGGGTAAGAGAAAGTAAAAATTCGAAACTTTAATTGAACGTTCAACCCCCTACAAAAGGCAACCAACATGACTGTGTTGTTAATTTAACAAATGAAATTGATTGTGGAATTTAGAAAAATATTTTAATGCAATCCAAGACCTGAAAGCTAATAATCCCCTCTAGGCTATATTTTAAATATAAAGAAAAGTTCGGGGGAAATGTTAAATTCAAATGAAATAACTCTATACATAGTTCAAAGCAACATTTTATACATATTCTAAAGAAAACAGCAAAGGCGTATTTATATGATAAATCAAAAATCCCTCTTTTTCATATTAGCAATAGTTTAGATTTTAACAAAATAAAAATTTTAGATAAGCAAAATGAACCAACAAAAGAGAAAACGTATTGTTAAGGGCAGATTGCAAATAACAAAGGCATTAAGAAAATAGAAATTTTTTTCAAAATTTAACGGTTTTAAAAAAGGGATATTTTTATATAATAAACTCAAATTTATCTGCATATTTAAATAATAGTAGATGAGGTCAGGGATATAAACTATTTTTTTTTTTTTTACATAAAGAGTTTATTATTATTATTAATTCAAATAGAGAAGGTTTTGTATAGTGAATAAAAAAGGTGCGAGAATAGACGAGCACCCTGAAGCAAGGAGAAAAGAATGGAGAACAGGGCGCCGGTAGCAACCAGCCAACCGAGTTGAACGGAAGGAACCCGGGGGTCTTTTTCTATTAAAAAGTCAACAACACCCAAAAGTGACTGACCCAAGTCAAAACAAAACAAAACAAAAAAACATGAGATTTGAAAGAATAATAGAGAAGCAAAATGTTAATAGTCCCTTCTGGGGATGAATAAAACGGTAGAGTAAAACATTTTTTGTTTTTTTTTTTAAATAATTAATAAAGTAAATTATAAATATTTTTTTTTTACTGGTCGGACAGCACACAACTTACGATTACCGAAGGTAACACAACAGATTTTTTGTGTCGACATATGATTGGTTTCCGACAGTACGGTACATTCGAATTTCAAGATGTAAAATTTAAAAGTATGGGAAAATATTTATATTTTGTTACCATGGCAACCATTTCTCCTCTTTCTTATGAAGTACAAGAGTAAAGTGGTCTTCAGAAAATTTCAATGGTAAAATGAGAATTTTAAAGAGGGTCTAAAAAATAATTGATTTTTGAATTTTAATCAAAATCGTTGGAGCAAATTTAGAGAAAATGGAAAAAACTGAAAAAGTGCATCAGTAAAGTACTACTGTAGTACTCTTTGGTCGATTCTCGTGTCATGTCCCATGGGGGTGCCTAACTTAAATATAACATTTCAACCTCAGAGCTCTTTTAGTTCTTGCGATATTTTGTTCACAGACACACAGCACACACAGACCATGTCGCGAAAAACCTCAAAACGTGTATATCCATCAAAATCACGACATCGAATTTTTGACATGAACCCAATACTTTCTCTCTCTATATACTAACATATATAGAGGTAAGAGAAAGTAATTATTGAGTCAATTAAGTTTATCTTTCTCGGCTCCTTTTAGCCTGAAATCTATTCGTTCGATATTAAGGAAAGTACGACAAAAGGAATAATACAATACAGTATATTTGTCTAATTTCTTTTAACTCCTAAAAAATTTTCAGCCTCATTAATTAATAAAATCTCAAATTGCAATTCTTTTCAGATCAAAACAAAAAGACCTTGAATACCAAGAATTAATTTTAATATTTTTCGAATATTAGGCTGGGATGAGTAGAGTAAAGGGGTTGGAGAATAATAACCAGCAAATTTATAGCTCCACCTGACGTACTTTAATATTTTTCTTTTATATAATCAACTCTTCAAAAATTTTTTTTTTATTCATAAATAATAAATTAAAATATTAAAAGTAATCCTAAAAAAAAAAAATAATCACACCTTGGACTTAGAGATTAAATAATTTAAAAATTAAAAATGAAAAAAATCGCATTAAAAAACTTTCATTAAAATGTATTAAAATGCAAATCTCTTATTCATTTTTTTTTAGTATAAGTAATAAATAAGCATTTAATTTGGCCTTACTAAAAAATTAAAGTAATCAATTCAAGTATCTATGCTTTATATTTCATATTTTCATAATTTACAATTCAATAGTGAAATTTAATACGATGTAGTCAATAAAACGTAGGACTCTGCTGACAATTTTCATTTTTTTTCAATGCCTTTTTACTTTTTACATTTATTAGGAGAATTTTTAATTATAGACAACATTTTTGTATTAAATATTTATTAACGTTGTACAGTATTAAATTTTTAATAAATATTTAATACAAAAATGTTGTCTATAATTAAAAATTCTCCTAATAATAATATTTCAAACCACAAAAGCTTTAATAAACGCCTTTTTGCATTATTGCAATACACAAATGAAAAGAATACATAAATATTTCTCTAAACATTTCTTATGGAGAAATCGTAACTTTAAGAATTAATAACTCAAAAAGTTATACGAATTTCGGGATGAAAATAATTTTCCTGTAATCCCGAGAAGGTCCTCTTTATGCATATAAAATTTCATTTCAAAATTCCAACGGGAAGTTGCCTAAATAGAGCGTGACAGACGGACACGCAGACGGACGGACATTAGCGAATTATATATATAGATTATTTTTTTACTTATTTGCTTTTTTTATTTTATTTAAGGTATTTTTCGACAACAGAGGCCATTTAGACCGCGTTTATATTCATTTGATTCGTAGCCAATTCAAATTAAATAAATTTTTGTCCCATGAGCCTGGTTGCCCCTTGACCATTAGCACAAGAGGCAGAAACTCTTCCATTGAGCCATGGCCCAAGGGCTACTTTTTTGCTTTACGCTATTTATAAAATGTATGCAAGCTCATAGATATTTTCAAAAATACAATCTCCTTCTGTCCTTGCCTTTTCCCGCGATGCGGGGTCGGCGGACCTCACTTTTTCCCTCCAACCCTATCATGCGTTTTTGCGACTGAGAAGGATAGAACAAGCCGACCCGTCACACGGTCTGACACCTGTCTCAGACGTACAAAGAACAGAAGAACTGCCTACCCCAGCTCGGGCAGCTCGTGGTCGCCATCCACGTACCCACAAGATGTGGGCCCCTGAGCGAATTTTCAAAAATACAATAAACACTTTAAATAATTCGAATTTTTTTCTTTCCTCTTGATAATTTAAACTTGATAATTCAAAAACTCGATATTCCGAATTTTTCTTGTGGTTCCTTGAATTTCGAATTATCGAGAGTCGACTGTATATAGATTTTTTTGAGGGCTCGGAAAACTCTCAATTTATTCAGAAGGCCGAGCCTAGTAAGTAAAAAAAAGGCTAGATATTAATCTACTCCCACTTACTTTTTGTTAGTACAAAACTGACTACTTCTTTTTCATTGTTCATTTTTTAATTCTTTTTTTTTTTAGCAATTTTTTTAAATAATCAAAGAGACGAAATATTCCAATTATCATAATTCTTTACTCATGAATAAGATTCATAATATATTTACTTGGAATAGATTTGATTATTTAATTTATGATTCAGAAACAGCGGGTGGTTTTTTATTTATTTATTTATTTTTTTTTTTTTATTAAAGAAAAATATTTATCTCTGATTGGCCAAAGAAAGAGAAGAAAAAAAAATTAATTCTTTTTATTATATATTTTATCTAATCGTTAACTTAATTAGAAATCCTTGTCAAAAACTCTTAAAATTAATGGGGAGCGGATGGAGAAAAAAATTTTTAAAACAATTAAAAAAATAAAAAGCTCGCAATTCTTTTGAAGGTTAGTATATATTAAATTAGCTTTTAATTTAAAGAACAGGAACAAATTAAAAGGAATCCAAAGTGGTCCATTAAGGACAGCGTCCCCTTAACGAAGCGTTTGATAAGATTTCATCCCCTTGGCGATATACCATACATTAATTAAATAGCCGACGTCATTCGGGTTATAATGTTTTCATTATAGGGATGCAGTCAGCTTCTTTCTCTCTCCCAGCTGTCATTCCTTTGAGATTGGCTTTTAATTAAATTTACTCTAAAAGATAGAAACATTTCAATCTTAAAATATAGAATAGATTGTCTTTAAGTGTAATCTTTTACTCTCGTTCTCTTTTCAGATATCGGAATCCCTGAAAGGGTTTGTGAGATCAAATAGAAAAAGCCGAGTGATCTGGGGGGAATTGAATACCTTTCAATTAAGTTGAGAAGCGAGAAAGGTTATAAAAAAAAATCAAAGTCGTTTTACTTCACTCGTTATTGATGTTTCTATTCAATTTATTTTGGATCGTAAATAAATAGCAAGTGATATTGAATTAGATATTTTTAAAAATTCATTTTTTACGATAAAGTATTTAATAATACAACTGTTACTAAAATGGTTGCCATGGTAACAAAATATAAATATTTTGCCATACTTATATAGAAATTTTACATCTTGAAAATCGAATGTACCGTGCCGTCAGAAACTAAATACATGTTGACACAAAAAATCTGGTGTGACAAGCACAGAACACAACTTTCGATTACCGAAGGTAAGAGAAAGTTGTGTGATGTGCGCTAGTCACACCAGATTTTTATTTATAGGGACGAATATCAAATTTTTTATTTGCTGGTTGTTTTGCAATTTTAAAATTTATTTAAAATTTTTTGCCTTTTGTCAGAGGATCCCTACAAATGCTCTAGCTATGAAATTTAAGAATAAACAGTCTAAAAATCAAATGCATTATAAAAAGGAAAATTATTTTAAAACTATATATCTTCTTAAAAAAAAAAGCAAAAAAATAAAACACTTTAGTTACAGCTTTTTCTGAATGACGATTATTTGACTGAAATTTAATATGTTTTATTAGATTGTAAAAATTTGTTAGGGGTTATTTTTTTTTTGGAAACTTTTGGGTGTGTCAGTAAATGAGAACCGTTATTATGAAATAATACACTATGGCCTGCCATATTTCACCCCCGGGATGACACTTCTACGAGTCCCCTTTTGCCCTGGGTCAGAGGTCGCGGGGCGCGCGTCAACTCGACCATGTATTCGCCTATTTATTTTACTTTTTATGATATTTCCTGTCATATATAAGTAAAGATGAAAAAAATTGAGAACGACATGTGCAGTGAAAGATAGAATCAAAGAGGAAAATTAAATGCAGTGGGAATTATTCGTTTTTCCTGCTAATTCGCACAAATTTGCCGGTTCGCAGAAAAACTTTTTTTTAATTTTGTACTCCTGATAATTGATAATCCCTATAATTCATACAAACCACCCATCCCATGAGGGGGGGCAGGGGTTGCCCCCCTGGCTTGTCCTAAAATTAAAAAAAAAAAAAACAAATATATATTTTTCCCATTTGGGAATTATTTTTTTAACCCCCAATCCACTACATTAATTTAATTTTTTTTATTTAATTAAATAATCTATGTATATATTATTGCAAGCCCCCTCTCGCCTAACGAGGGTTGGCCCCCCTAACAAGATGTCTGGCTTACGCCATGACCCATCCCGTGACGATACGAATTATCGGGATTCTAGTATAAAATTATTTTATACCTAAATGAAAATTAAATTATATTTGAACCATTAACAAAATTGAAATTGTCGAAAAAGAATAAATTAGGTTTATAGAATAAATGACACAAAAAAAAAACAATACTTTCTCTCTATATTTAATATATAGGGTAAGAGAAAGTAAAAAGTAACCCCTAAAAACTTTTTGTGATCTAATATAACGTTAAGTTAGTATATTTCTCGTCAAATAATCTTCATTCAGAAGAAAATAAAAACATTTTCATATTTTTTGTCTAATTTTAAGATGACACAATTGGTATTATTTTGAAAATGTATCGACCTCGGAAATATATCGCCCTCGAAACAGTAAAGAGAATAAATATTGGTAAAAACGTTGCTACACTGCCATGTCAACTAACCTTACAATTTGACAGAATTTTTGTCCTGATTAAGAGTACGATCGGCTCTCGAAACGTCGACAAAAAATAGACTTTTATTTTGTTTTTCGCTTTGGATGCCCATACCACCACATAATCATATTATAAAAAAAATTTTTGTTAATACTCGTTTTAAAAGTCTCGGATTCCAAAAAAGTGGGTCTCTCAAAATGGTCTGGTCTCTAGGGGTATGTGTTCAAATCTATTTCGACACAAAAAAATCTGGTAAACAAATACAGAATGCAACTTTAAATTACCGAAAGTAAGATAAAGTTGTGTCCCTCACCCACCACTCCCATCAGATAACCTCCCCCCCCCCTCCCCTTCCAAAAAAACTCATCTGGATGTGTTTATTAAAGTTTTTGTGGTTTGAATTAATATTATTTGGAAAATTTTTAATTATAGACCACACTTTTGTATTAATTATTTATTAAAAATATAAATACTGTACAACGTTTCGACTGCTTATTCTGCAGCCGTTTTCAAAAACTGTGCACTTGGTCCGAATCAAGTTCACGTTGTACAGTATTTATATTTTTAATAAATAATTAATACAAAAATGTGGTCTATAATTAAAAATTTTCCTAATAATAATAACTCATCTGGATCTTTGGTTCTTATAGACTTGATTTCATCCTAAAAAAAATTGCGTTAGTCGTGAAATCAGTTAAGATTTAATTAAAAGAAAGTTAGAGATTTACCTTTTTTTTTTTTTTTACAATTTTTCTCTCTTCATATTTTTCACACATCCTTATTGAACTACACTAAACACAAGTTATTTTCATTTACTACAAAAAAAATATATGTAGTAAAGGGAAATAACAAAAAAGTAAAACAGCAAGGTTTTAAATTTTTTATATTAACTTTCCCTTGCTTAATATAAATTTTAAAAAATATTTTCCGTAGTCTGTATCAGTGAGAGTGGACGATTTTTTGCATTACAAGCAAACGAGTGCGGGGGCTAACCTGTAAGGGATCCTACCTAAGCTAACCCAAAATTCGAACAAATGTGAAGTGTATTTGTAACCCCGTCTCCACCATCAGATCGGTGGAGCCCTCGGGTTCCTAGCCTCAAGGATTGCAATTTTGATTTAGAAACATACAGCTAATTTTTAATTAATTTGAATTTAATTTTTTGATTAATTTATTTATCAATTGAGTGTGTAATATTTACCTTTCGGGGGTAGAAAGTCGCCCGAAGCTCCTTGCCTCCTTCAGCTTCTCCACTCGAAGCACAATTGCACTGAAGAAACACAAAACCTGCAAAAGAGATCATAAATTAATAAGAATCTCTTCTCACTTTTTTATCAAACGATAAAAAAGAATGTCCAAATATAATTTGTATTTTATCAAAAAGTATGAAATTAAAGAAATATTTTTCGTATTGGTTGTAAAATATCAGTACTAATAAATTTTTACTTTCTCTTATATATATATATATATATATATATATATATATATATATATATATAGATCCAAAATCTGTTGTGGCAAGCACAGAACACAACTTTCAATTACTGAAGGTAAGAGAAAGTTGTGTGTTGTGCGACCAGTCACACCAGATTTTTTTTTGAAAATAAATTTGATTAATATATTTTTTTTTTCCACTTATCTACTTTGCAATTAAAAACTTATCCTTTTGTGACAATTCCAACAAAAACTACTGAAAACTATTTAGATCAAATTAAGACATCCTAGGTTTGTAAGAAGAAAACTCTATCCACTTGATACAGATGATTAATTATAAAAATCCAATTTAGCTAATCGAATAAAAATTTATTTTTCAAAATTATTTCCTGAATAGAATAAAATAAAAAAAAAGTTGATAAAATCCGCCCCAGTAAAATTCTAATAGAATTAAATTAATATTTTTTGAAACATCTTTGGCACAATTAAAAAAATTCAAATCTGAATTAAGGTTAGTTCTATATCCAAAAATATGTGGTAACCCACCCCAGTAAAATTTCAAATGGATCATAACTTACTTTTATACCTAATTAAAAAAAATTCCATTAAAATTTCAGGGATTCGATGAATTCCTAAGTTATCCTGTGTTATTGTCTATTTATGGGAGTTTCGAAATCTTCAAAAATAAATTCCGCCCGAGTAATAAGAAATTTTAGAATGATATTAAAATGTTTCTATCCCACTATGCTATTTGCATAATATTGAATATAAATTTCAACTCAAACGGAACTCACTTATTTTTTAGCAAAATGATTAAAATAAAAACAATATCTTTATGTATTATAGGTGATAGGGCATTAACACCCCTCGTTAATGCCTTCATACTTCTCCCCCTTTAAGAAAATGTGATCCTTCACCGCAAAATTACTCTCAAAATAATTTGAATAAATTAATAAATAATTATTTTAATTTTTATTTATTTTAAAATTATTTTCTTTTAATTTTCAACCCTTAATCCACCCCTGTGTAAAAGCATATTAAGGAAATATGATTAACAAAAATATAGGCCGTAATAAAATGAATGTAATGGTAAATCACTTAAAGAAGTAAAAAATAATAAGAGAAAGTATAAAAAAGTGAACTATTTTTTTTTTCAATGATACGTCCACTCCCCCTCCCTCTTCTATTAGCTTATATTCTCCCTCTATCCTTGGTGAAATATTTAAATTAATTTCATATTCAAAAGAATCGTTTTTCGCAAACAAATTATTTGTTTCTATAATTTTTTTTTTCAACGATAAAATGCATAATAATTACCTTTAATAAGACTCTCAAGAGGGTGTGTTGGCTGACAGTGTGGTCAGGGTGGGTTACACTATATTAATTATTCACTTTTAATCACTTTAAACACAACTTTATATAGAGGCGACTGCCAGCAGGCCACGCACTCGACTGAACGAGAGATTCGTCTCTCTCTCTTGGTTTTGAAATAAAAATAGATGAAAATAACAATTCCCTTTTTATTAAAAGTAAAAAAAATACATTATACTCTAATCTAACTAAATTTAGAGATGGAAAAAAACATCAACAAGTGATTTAGAATATTCATAGGTATTTCTTAAATAATCAACCTTTCACCACCCCTAACCAACCCTTAATTTAATAAAATAATAATCAACGCTATTTTTTCTATATATTTGGCCTCAATTTAGCTAAAATAAATTTAAAAAAGATTTTTTTTTAATTTTTCAACCCCTAATCCAATCTTATTAAATAAAATAATTTACAATGGTATTTTTTGATTTTTTTTTTTACCCCCCCCCCGGCTGCGGGGTTGTTTTTGTTTCAACCCAATTTTTTTATATTTTTTTTTTTATTGAAAAGAAAAGAATTATTTGAGAAAGGTATTTTTTTTAAAAAAAATTAATATATTCATAATTAATTCTGGCCAAAATGGCATACAAATAAGTAAATAAATAAATACATTTTTTTTTTTAACATTCACACTTTTTTCTCGTTCACACACACATACATACACAGTCTTTTCCGCAACTTAGGCCATTTAATACTTTTAACGATACTCGTATGTTTTAACAAATCTATTGGGCGTCCAGGCATTTCTATTTAAGCCATTTGGTATCCAAATGCCTTAAATAAAATCATCGGACTGCCTGGGGTCCGAACCCGCGACTTTCGGTATAGAAGGTAGGCACGCTACCAACTACTCAAGCCCTCGGGGCACATAATTAATTAATATAATACATTAATATATTTTTTCGGAATCAGATATAAGCAAGTTGTTATATGGTTTTTAAGGAAGCTTTTCCCATGAGTAATCTCATCTGGTTAAGTGATTTTAAGAAAACAATTTGAAAATCAAACATTATTTTGATTTTATAACATTTTTGCAGAAGATTTTACATGTCAAATAATAATTTAATAAAAATGAAAAAAAAAAAAAAAAAAAATTATATCTGATGAAATAAAGAATTAACCTAATTATGTGTTAAATTATAAAAACAAACAAAGATTTTAATCAGAGGGTGGAAAAAAAAAAGAAAAGAGAAAGAGAGAAGGCAGACGCCAAATGTGTGTTGATGGGGTGCGTATTTACATCTGCACTCTTGTTCAACAGATGTGTGACAATTCCTGGGGTGGGGGGAAAAAAGTACACCAATTGGTCACCACGTTGCTTGCTTGTTTATTATATATATATATTTAAGCCAGATGAGCCAAAAAAATGGAACCCAGGCACGATAGATAGTCCCACTCCACCCTCCGGAAAAACCGGGATATCCGCAAGTGGCGTCCAGATTTTGACAAGTTGGGAAAAACCTATTGTCACTCACATATTGTATTTATACAAAAACAG
The DNA here is from genome assembly GCA_023213315.1 of Euborellia annulipes. Classification (NCBI taxonomy): domain Eukaryota; kingdom Metazoa; phylum Arthropoda; class Insecta; order Dermaptera; family Anisolabididae; genus Euborellia; species Euborellia annulipes. The sequence goes on along the minus strand of JAKCPI010000523.1, from coordinate 109,827 downwards.
ACGGAAACACATCTGGAGACAATATAAAATCTGCACACCAATCGATATCCGAAAACCCATTTGTTCTATTTCCGTTAAAATGAAGCCAATTACCAAGAAAATGATTTATTTTTTGACAGAAGATACCAACGAGTTAAAAAATGAAATTTTTAATTTTCAGTTCAAATAATATAGCTTTTTGCAAAAAAATCGTCATGGAACATCAAAAGTCTGGTGGGACTAGTCGCACAGCACAACAACTTTCTCTTACCTTCGGTAATTGAAAATTTTGTTCTGTGCTTTATCTTTTGTGTCGACATATATTTCGTGTCCGACAGTACGGTACATTTGAATTTTATTAACAGAAAAATATTTAAATTTTGTTACCATGGCAACCAGTTCTATCTTTCCTATGAATTACATGAGTAAAGTGTGCTTCAAAAAGATTTCAGGGGCAAAATGAGAATATAGATTTTAAAGAGCAACTAAAAAATAATTGATTTTTGAATTTTTAACAAAATCGTTAGAGCGAATTTTGAGAAAATCGAAAAAAAAAACTGAAAAAGTACATCAGTAAAGTACTAGTACTCTTGAGCCGATTTTGTTCAAAAGCTTCGTGTCACGTCCCTGGGAGGTGCCTAACTTAAATATAAAATTTCATCCTCCTAGCTTGAAATATTTTGTACACAGAAGACAGACCTTGTTGCGGAAACCACTTTTTTAGACTCAGAGGATCTCAAAACATATATTTCCATCAAAATCTCGACATCGAATTTTTGATATGAAACGAATACTTTCTATATATTAACATATATAGATAAGAGAAAGTAAAAAGGATATTGAGCCACAAAACAAAAATATTTTTATTAGACTATAGGAACATATTAACATAAAAGAGAAAAGTAAAATTCTTTTTCTGAATTCCAACAAAATTCAGATCTTTAGATGTTCAGTTAATTGGTGGCCATATCATATTCATTATTTAAAATCTATGATTATTCGTAATTTCGTTATAAAATTTAAGTGCTTTTCCGCTGTGACTCTCCCTATTCTGGTTAAAGGTGAGAAAAATATAATAAATATTTTATTATGTTAATTATTGTTAGGCGAGTCTAATAACATTATATGCCCTTAAAAAAACAGCTGAGGATTTAAAATGATTGAAACTTGTCTTGGCGGAAATGTCTCCGGTTAAACGGCTCCGAGAAGAAAAAAAAAAAGAGAGGGGAGAGAAGAGAGCCCCGGGGCGAGCAACTCGGGCTCAGATTATGCAAATGGTTAGAAAGAAATAAAAATAAACATTTATAAATGTTCTCAAGGGAGACAAGTGGAGGGAACAACGATACAACATTTTTTTTTTTTTTTAAATAAAAATCAAATAGTGTATATTTATAAAACTAGCCACCCTGTGAGTTCTTTTCAATTATCAAAATATTTAAAGTTCGTTTTTTGATAATAAAATTTAAAGGTAAAAAAAAATTATTAGCTACAACGAAAGCTATGTAATAAAAGACTGAGAATGTATAAATTGTAAATTCTATAAGTACGTTATCGTTCAAGGTGGTGAAATTCCATGCAGAATCAGTCGCAATGAATTTTTACATCAAATAGCCAAAAAATGAAGAAACTTTCATCCCTAAAAAAAAATCATGCACTCTTAATTAATTAAATTTAAAAAAATCTAAATATATAATTCGCAAATGTCCGTCTGACTGTCTTCGGGCAACTTCCCATTGGAATTTAAAAACCAAATTTTATATGGTTACAGAGAATCTTCTAGGGATTACAGTAAAATTATTTTCGTCTCGAAATTCCTATAACTTTTTGTGTTATTAATTGTTGAAGCTAGAAAATATATGAAGATAGTAGAAATGAAAGGAAATTTACTTCTTCTTCTTTCTTCGCCTGATTATTCCCGGGGTGCGGGGTCGGCGGTTCATGGGTTTTTCTACGACCGGGAAGGAATAGAACAGGCCGGTCCGTCGCACGGTCTGACGCCTGTTGAAAAGAGGAAGGAAGAGACTGACATGCAAAGAATAGAAGGACTGCCAGTCCCAGCTCGGGTAGCTCGTGGTCGCCATCCACGTACCCACAAGATGTGGGCCCCTGAGCAAAAATGAAAAGAAATATTAGTAAATGTAATTCAAATATAGAAGTGTATTATTTTCGGTAGGGTTGAATAAAAAAAAAATAATTGTATTTTTCAATTAGTTTTATTTGACCTTATATTTCGAAGGCACTAAAGGCTCTTCATCAGAAGTTTAACTAAAATATAAAAAAAATATAAAACAACAACGTTTTGATTTTTTTAAAGATGAGAAATATTAACGAATAAATCTTTTCTATATAAGATTTAGTTAAAAATTAGTTCTAGTTCACTCCAAAGCCTATATTCGTGGCCAAGGTAACATTTGTCACCCAGTGACGTCATTTGGGGGGGGGGCAGTAATTTATAAATAGAGAAGTCAATTAAATTTTTTTAATTAATTATCAACCATAAAAAATAATATGATTTTTTTATTCTTTTCACAATATAAATTTATAAAACGTCGAATTGATATTAATGATATTAAAGTAAAAAAAAAAAAAAAAATTGAATATAAATTGGCTGCAAGTGCAATTTAGTAGATCTTGTTGTGAATACATTTAGACACACACACACTTGTATGTGGTTTTGCATCACTCCATATGCGGAGTAATTATCCCCCCTACTCCTTCTTATAGTCATCATCATTGATGACCAGGAGACACAACAGGAAATCTCGGTCGTTACCCTAAGACTGCAGCATCCAGCTTTCAGGACCAATCTTTTTCTAAATAAATGAGAACCCGCTATATTCCTTATTCCTCTTCTCATTAATACAACCTATCAATTATTTGCATACAGGTTCACCGGATTCAATATCCATCCGGGAAATTCATTAACTGGACACTATACAGTATACTTAGGCCTATACATTAAAATTCAATTTGGCTAATGATAAAATAAATTACATTTGAAATTTATATCCTAATGATGAATAATACTTGAGATAGTTCTTTGACCAGGTATAATAAAAGATTTCGGATTATGATTAAGAATTCTGTGGAAAGAGGTAGACGGGGAGATATAAATTCCTAGACATATTTAAAGTTATTTCTAAGTTTACTTTTTTTACCTTTTTTGGCTACAGATGTTGGTAATTTATTTACATAATTCAAATTCAATAGTACCGATGGCTACCGGAGGACGTTCTACACGCTCCTTGCTCGGGTTCACCAATCCAGGGCTTTCGCCGCGCATTGCTTCTAGGTTTACTTAGACTGGTAGTTTTTAACCGACTAGTAAAAACCAAATGTAAACAAATAGTGACATATTCAGAGGACCTTGGTTATGATTGTCATAAAAATTACAAAAGAAATAATTAAGATAAATAGCCAAACGAGCAAAATAAGTCAAAAATAAAAAAAAATAAAAATTAAGATAAAAAATGAATTTCTACTGCTGGTCGAATTGTATAACGAAACCCTCGTACTTTCAAACTATGTATTTTCCAGTTTCTTGCAAATAGAAGAAATATGTCATCGAAACAACATTTGGATTAAGAAATAACTAAATAATCCATTTGCTGAATTGAGAAATTGACATTTGAAACAGTCAAATTGTTCAAAAAAATGTATTTTTAAAAAAATTGAGAAAGACAAAAGTATAATAGATTTAATGAAGTTGGCCCTTGATCGGGTGGATGAAGTTGGCCCTTGATCGGGTGTCGTTTATAATAAATATTATGCAGTTAGCTCCAGGATTGGATGCTATTTATGATGAATTTTCGTTTCCCGTTGCCAAATTGTCGTTGAAGATGGTTGATGGTGGGGGAAGGGTTCACACGCACACACACCAAATGACAACACGAAATTTTTGGGTTAACAATTATTAATTAACACGTAATTGGTTTAATTCTTCTTTAAAATGATACAGTAATAATATGAATAACGATAAAAATGTATAACAGGTAACAAGTTGAAGAAACGTAAAAAAATATTTTAATTAGATAAAAAAAACTGGGTCATTAATTAACCAGAAAAAAATTATTAATACATAAGGGTTATGTAATAAAAAAAATATAATAATATTGACAAGGGCTGTCGTATTAATTTTGCAGGACGCAAAAATATTGTGAATAACCAATATGACTTTACAAGGCGAGAGTCACAAAGCAATTGAATTGTGCTCGTGTCGTTCGCATGAGGCGACGGAAATTTTATACAAAAGTCGTTAAAAATACGTTAGAAAAATTTTAGAGAAAATAAACGAATTTTCTACTTGAAATGAATTAGATAAAATAAAAAAAAATAAAAAATAATATTGAGAAATTAGAATTGGAAATAAAATTAAATTAAAATAATTAATTTGCCGGTTACAATCTCCCCCTCTGATTCCAATAACGTCTCGATGAGGAATCAGCCCACCGAAACAGGCAAATTCTTACGGGGCCTACCTCTCTTACGCAAAGGAGTCACAGGTGAAGAGTGTGAAGTCTTGCTCACAGGATGCAGCGAAACTTTGTCTTCAGAAGAGAGTTTATGTTCACCATGAGAAGTGGACTCTCCCTCTCCCCCTGGCTGAAACATATTCTCCTGTTCTTGAAGAAGATTTGATTTTTGACCGGGTGTCAAATTTGTTTTATTTTTCAATGAGTGAAAAGGGTTAAGTTGAGGCAACTTATTTGGTGGATGGGAATCAGTAGCAAAAGGGTATGCTTTCTTTGGTTGATTTGAGAAGTACCATTGGGCATTCTTGAAGTCCAAGATGATTCCAGCCTTGGTGAGAAAATCAACTCCTAATAGAGTGCGATTTTCTTGAGCATCTGGTAGAAATATTAATTTTGTATTAATAAATCTGTTTTTGATCTTTACCGGAACTGTGGCCGTAAAAACGTTTTGTGTGTTTCGACGTCCATCAGCGAGGGTAAGGGTTATTTTTTGTTGATTAAAGGAGTGGTTCCTTTCTCGAAGATAATTAAATAATTTTTGACTACCTATGGATTGGGTAGCACCACTGTCAGCACAGGCGTTGCCGGTCCTTTCAAAAACTGAAGCTTCTATCAGAGCTAATGAAGAAGGGTTCTCATTAGTGACGTTTATATGTAACGTCACAACTTCATTTTTGGCAGGCGAACATGTTTGGCATTTTGGCTTGGTTGTACCAGGTGTTCCGCAACCGTAGCATTTAAGTGTTGTCGAATTATTTGATTTGTCTTCGGGTTTGGATGAATCCTTTTTTGGCAATTTCTCCTTAGGGGCAGGAGTGTTCTTGACAGGATTGGATTCAACTTGTTTACCGGAGGTTTTGGATGATTCCGTTCGAAGGTTGTCGTACGAATCAAATTTTTCGGCCAACTCACTAGGTGAGTTAAGTTTTTCCCATTCGTCGAGGAAATGTTCACGACATTCAGGGGAGCATCGCTTTTTCATTTGATCGGCGATAATTAAATTTTTGAGTTCTTCGAAAGTATTAATACCTAACTCGGAGGTCCAAGACTCAAAATAGGTGCGCAGGGCAAAATAAAAATCTTTCCAAGTGTTTTGAGGAAGTTTCTTGGAATTCGAAAACAATTTCCTAATTTTATCAACGGTTAGTTTAAAACGTTGTAATAAAATTCGTTTAATATGAGGATAATCCTGAGAAAGTTCTTCAGGTTCTCGAACAATGAGAGATGTCATTTCCATTGGGAGAACGGAAATTAAATGAGGTACCAAATGTTTGTTTGGAATTTCTAAAAATTTCATTTGTCTTTCGAAAAGAGCTAAATATATGTTAATATCATCTTCTTTGGGGTCAAATTTTGGTAAAACTTTGGTTATATCTACTTTTATTTGAGAAGTATTAGGTCGCGGAGCTTCCTTTTCTTCTACTCTTAATAATTTAAGTTTTTCTAATTCGAATTTTTGTCTTTCCCTCTCTTCTTCCCTTTGTCTTTCTCTCTCCCTTTCTTCCCTTTGTCTCTCCTTTTCTTCCCTCTCCCTTTCTCTCTCCTTTTCTTCCCTTTCCCTTTCTCTTTCCTTTATAATGGTGGTGAGAAGTGTTTTGGTGAACTCCTCATCATATTGAGGGGATGAGGTGATTTTTGCTTTGATGTCAATAATCCTAGATGTAGGTGTGACTTCTACCCCCAACTCCTCTGCCAAGAGAAATAGGTCCTCTTTACGAGCTTTTCCAAAATAAGACATTTTAGAAATTTTTTTTTTTCAATATTGAGAAAAAAAAATTAAATAGGTTTATTTTCTCTTTACACAAAATTATAATATTGAATTTTATTAATTAATTAGTTTAATTAATTAATTATTAATTATTTTGTATAATTAAAAAAATTATTTAGAATAATAAAAAAAAATTATTTGTTTTTGGCAAATAAAGTTATTAATAAAATTTTGTCAAAATTATTATTATGATTTATATTTAACTAGAAGATTTGTTAAATAATTTAAATATTTGTTTAAATGCAAATAAAGTTTAGAGTTTTATATATTTTAGTAAATTAAAAAAAAATTAAATTTTAATTTTAAATTAAATATTTTTGATAATTAAGCACTTTCACTTTAGTTAATAAAATTTGGTACTTATGGTTGATGTCTTCTTATCTTGAGGGCTGGTTCTCTGATGATCCAAAAATCCAGGCCACTAGTTGAGCGCCATTTATAATAGATTTAATGAAGTTGGCCCTTGATCGGGTGGATGAAGTTGGCCCTTGATCGGGTGTCGTTTATAATAAATATTATGCAGTTAGCTCCAGGATTGGATGCTATTTATGATGAATTTTCGTTTCCCGTTGCCAAATTGTCGTTGAAGATGGTTGATGGTGGGGGAAGGGTTCACACGCACACACACCAAATGACAACACGAAATTTTTGGGTTAACAATTATTAATTAACACGTAATTGGTTTAATTCTTCTTTAAAATGATACAGTAATAATATGAATAACGATAAAAATGTATAACAGGTAACAAGTTGAAGAAACGTAAAAAAATATTTTAATTAGATAAAAAAAACTGGGTCATTAATTAACCAGAAAAAAATTATTAATACATAAGGGTTATGTAATAAAAAAAATATAATAATATTGACAAGGGCTGTCGTATTAATTTTGCAGGACGCAAAAATATTGTGAATAACCAATATGACTTTACAAGGCGAGAGTCACAAAGCAATTGAATTGTGCTCGTGTCGTTCGCATGAGGCGACGGAAATTTTATACAAAAGTCGTTAAAAATACGTTAGAAAAATTTTAGAGAAAATAAACGGATTTTCTACTTGAAATGAATTAGATAAAATAAAAAAAAATAAAAAATAATATTGAGAAATTAGAATTGGAAATAAAATTAAATTAAAATAATTAATTTGCCGGTTACAAAAGTAAGTTTTTTAATTTTTTCTTTCAAAATTTTTCTGTTTGAAATATTAATTTAATTAAATTAATTAAATTTTATATTTTATTTTATAAAATAATTTAATTAAATTTAATTTCAATCTTGCGAGAAAAAACTTTTACGTCGCGGGTTCGGACCCCAGGCAGTCCGATGATTTTATTTAAGCCAATTGGATACCAAATGGCTTAAATAAGAATGCCTGGACCCCATATACACTGTAAAAAAAAATATGAATTTTCATTCATATCTCATAAACTTTGGTGGTTTAATTTTAATAGACCAGGATATGAGCTAAAATTAATATACAAGTATATGAATAAGTATCGCTTTAAAAAAATATGAATTTTCCTTCTTTTTTCATATACTTTTCGTAGTTTAATTTTAATACACCCAGAATGTGAATTAAAATTAATATAAAAGTTTATGAACAAATTACCAACTTTTAAACTTATCTTTTTCTTTGTGTGCCGCCAAATTTTGAAATCGTTAAAAGTGTACCGCGACAAGTTGAGAATCACTGGTCTAAACGTTCTCAAATAACTCGACTACCTCAAGGAATTTTTATTAATATTATTTTATAATTATTTTAAGGAAACTTGAAATTATTCTTTTAAAATTCATTTCCAAAATCTATATTGATTAAATTCTGGTTTGAAATTCGCGCTCTAAACTATTTAAATATTTATGAAGTATATTAAAATCATACTAATTAAATAATTTTTATAAAGTAATTCAACTAAATAGCTATAGAAATTAAAATTAAAATTAACAATTTTACCAAAATAATTAATTTTAAAATATACAAGAAATTGGTTAGGTTGGCACCAGGTTGGCACCAAATTCTGTTTTTTGAAGTAGCTGATTTAACGCATAAATAATTGAAAGTGTATTATTATTTAAAATGAAATATAAATATTTAATCAATATATTGAAATAGGAACATTTTACTAACAAAATCGTAAGTATTGAATTTGAATTTTTTCATTGAAATTTTTTTTTTTCTCAATTTCAAATAAATTATTGTTTGTCATTTTTCAGGTGAGGTTAGTTTATACTCCAGCCAGGGAATAAACTCCAAACTGCAATGAAAATGTAACTCTTTATTTCTTCTCAAAGAAGATGAAAATCGACATATTTTTTGTATTAAATAATTAAAATGATTTGTATTTGTGTTAAATTTACTTGGAAATGTATAAAAATTTATTTTTTGATACAAATTTATTATTTTAATAGTTTAATTTGTTTTATTATTTAGTAAAATTGTATATTTTAATATAATATAATTTTTTTTAACAAATATGAATGAAAATAAATAAAAAAAACTATTATTTCACCTAGACCACTCACTTTCCCTCAAAACTATAAACTCGTAAGGACTTTAATTTTTGTTTATTAAAGCTTTTGTGGTTTGAAATATTATTATTAGGAGAATTTTTAATTATAGACCACATATTTGTATTAAATATTTATTAAAAATATATATATTTGTACAGTATTTTTTAAAAAAAATATATATTTTTAAGTATTTATATATTTTTAATAAATATTTAATACAAATATGTGGTCTATAATTAAAAGTTCTCGTACTTTCATTTTTCACAAAAAAGTATATTATTTCTCATAAACCCGTAATTTAAATTTCATATACCAAAAATGAATTTATTCATATACCCGAAAATGAATTTTTTCATATACCCTTAATTTAAATTTCATATACCAAAAATGAATTGATTCATATACCCGAAAATGAATTTTTTCACATACCCGAATATGAAAGTTCATTTTTGGTATATGACCTTTCTCATATACCCAAAATGAATATTCATAAACAGTTTGTGTAACAGACTTCCTACACATGTGTATGAATATGGCTCGAAAATTTTTAACAGTGTATGTATATTTATCAATAACGGATATCGTAAAAAAGTCCTATATGGCCTGAGTTGCCGAAAAGACTGTGTGAATGTGTGTGTGAGTGTGAATGAGAAAAAAGTGTGAGTGTTAAAAAAAAAAAAAAATACATGTAGATGAAAACACAAAGCTCCAGATGTCGAAAAATCATTTAAACAAATTTAATTTAAACAAATTTTAAAAAATACAAAAAGTTGATAGAAAATTTAACGCCATGGCGACTTCCGTTTTATAAAGATTCATATTTTGTTTAAATTAAAATTTCCAGAGGTTCCAAAGATCAACACTAACTAATTTATAACAGCTTTGGGAATTGCAGAGAAAGAAGAAATTTGGAAATAGCCGTGGTCTCTTTGTTTACAAACAAGAGAGGAAACTGAGAAAGAAACTTTGTCAAGTGTTTGAAGTTGCGGGTAATATATTACCACTGTCTAAAAGTTTTAGGCTTCCGAAAATAAAACAATTATTAATCTAATTAAGAAAATGAATTTTCTAAAAAGTTTTTGGCGGTGAATCGTTCGTTATCAATAACGATGCTTTCACTAGTCGAATTATTTCACGTAATAACTTATGTTTAAAATGAAGAAAATCATGAAATAATGTTTTGCTTTTCTTCTCTTTGCATGTTCTCTAAAATTTAAAATAATTGCCAATTATTGTGAATAAAATCTTAAAAAATATTCATTTTATTTTCAACTTATTACTTCTAATGACACCTTTTTGTAATAGGCCTACCACTTTTTTTTTATAAAAAAATACGATATTATTATTTCTTAAATAATGAATAGAATCATAAGCTTAGAGCTATTTCAATTTAATTCTAAATAATTTTAATGGTACATTAAATTAATGACAAAGATAACTGTATAAATTTAGAATTGAGGAGGAATTTAAGATATTTAATAGTCAAAAAAGTTTATTATAAAATAAAAGATTTTTTTAATTTAATGATACATAAAAAAATATCAATAATAAAAATCTAACGTTACTTTTTAGATTAAAATTTAAAAATTATAAATTACTAATAAAAATCTAAATTTTATATAGATTCATTTATCATTTATTTATTTATAAAAAATTTTCATTTAGTCCTAGTAGCATTTATTTTTTGTGGATTTATTCGTATCGAATTTAGCCTAATGTATTGATTGATAACATCCCAATATTAATAAAAATATAACCAGATCAATGCATAAAAAAATACATAGGGTATGAGAAAGTAAAAATTCAATGAAGTTGGCCTATGATTATTATTGGAACTTAATATTTAATTAAAATTAGAAGTCGGATTACGAAATTATATTTACGAGTGGCAAGACTTGCCTAATTATTAAATGAATGAAAAATTTATTATCCTAAAAATAAATATGAGCTTTAGAATAAGTATTCGTGTTCGAAGTATTTATTTTTTTCAATATAAAATTTAGTCGCCAACTTAACTGTCATGTATTCCCCCCTGGTCAGAAGTAGGGCAGGTGTGTCAACTATTTTTTTTTTTCATATTGTTATTAGCTTATATTATTAAAACATTCTACGGTCCTCCTCACTAATGGAATTTAAAAAATAATAATAAAAGGCATTATTTTAAATATACAATGACATCTTTTCTTCTCATACTGCATAGAATTCTAGGACTTTACCTTTCTTTTTTTTAACAGGTGTTCTCACATTTTTTGGGGAGAACTGGTTGAAAATATATTTGTATTAATGCTAACAAAAGGTTTTAAATTTTCTACCTAAACAAATAGGGAAGTTTGGGAAAAAAAATAAAATAACGGGTTTTACTCTTTACTTACATCTATCTATCTTGGAATTCGAATAAAATTTCTTTAGGATTATAAATTAATAATTAGTACATGTCAGAGGCGGATTAATGCAATTTTGTAGGGGGGGGCGGTTTTTTTTTTTTATTTAAGGACTGTCGGCATCTATGGCCATTTAGATCCCTTTCCTATTTATTTAAATTGATTGATAACAAATTCAATTGAAATTAAAGAGTGGAAATCATAATTTCTTTAGATTACTAGTTTTTATAACTTTTTGAATTTCTTCTGGGGGGGGGGGGGGGCGATCGCCCCCCCCCCCTTTAATCCGCCCCTTGTACATGTCACAAAAAAATCAGCATTTTAATAAAACGTTTGTTTGGAAACAGAAGTCTAAATATTGTAAAAAATATTCATCAATGCTGATTTAAGGTATAGCTATATGATTACGATTCATTATGCATTAAGATAAAATATAGCTCCAAGTAATAGAGAAAAAATTTACTCTTGTCAGACCAGCAAAAAAGAAAAATAACAGACGAACCAGTGCAAGAAATTCTTACAGACGTTGTATAACCGGAGGTTTACTTTGCTTAAAAGTTGCAGATTGAGATGCAAGGAAGGAAAATTAAATTTTATTTATCAGGATTTTTTGTGCTGAGACGACCAACTGCAGTACATTGGTTTAGTTTCATAGAACCATCTTCAGGCTTGGAAATTAAATAAGTATTATTAACAAACAAGCAAGACACCAAAAAATAAGTAATTTTAAGGATAAGAATTTTGTAATCACGAAATAGAATTTGGTATTGAGTTTTTTGTAATATCCTTAAAATGACCTATTTTTGGGTGTCTTGCTTGTTTGTTAATAATACTTATGTAATTTACAGACATGAAGATGGTTCTATGAACTATGATGGAATAATTTTAAATTGAAAAGGTAAAATAAAATCATCTGTGCCAGATTTTACGTTTTAGCTTTTCGATCATTAAAATTATTTCACTATACACCATATATACTATACCATATACTTAAGGCTCTAGCTATCAGGTGGGGACTTAATTGCGCCGCTCACTATACCTGCAGTTAGTCGTCTCAGCACAAATAAATCCTGATAAATAAAATTTAATTTTATTTTCTTGTCTTGCATCTCAATCTGCAATTTTTAAGCAAAGTAAACCTCCGTTTATACAACGTCTGAAAAAAGAAAAAAAAAAACTCCATTCAAACAGAACAACGAGAATAAAAAGATCGCACTAACGAAAGTGACAACCTCCCCTACGTTTTATTAACTAATGACATAGTTGGCCAGCCAGTAGCTAAGTTTATCCCTTTAGAGCTCTTCAAAGTATAGAGTCACTTCCCTCTCCCATAATCGACTAGATCATGTCAGATCTCTTTTATCTTCTTTTTTTTACAAACATGGCTAGAGATGATAACTTTCCTTCTATGAAGATTCCCTCCCCACTTAACGCATTCTTCTTCCTTTCTTGAAGACGGCTAAATGAAGAAATGCAATGAGATAATCTTCCTCTTTTTTTTTATCCATTTCTTAAACAAATGGCAAATTGAATAATCAGCGAGAAATAAAGATAATAAAGTTATAAAACCTCTATTTAAGTTGAATATGAAATGAGAAAAAAATAAATTAATTGAAAATAAGTTATAATCTAATCGAATACTATGCGAGAGATTTAACTTTGCATTGGATACTGAGGCGAAGAATTTCTCAAAATCAGTATCTTCTGAATCACTTGAACTCCAGGGGGGCAAACGTCCTTGTCGGAGGGAGGGGGGTTTGTTCTCCTTAGTCCCCCCCCCCCCCGTAGCGCCGTCACTCGGTTAAAGTTACTTTGTTTCTCATAGAAAATGTAAAAAATAAAATTTATATAATATATAAAATTTTCGTTGATCCCTAAACTTTAAAAGTAAAAATAAATATGTAATAAAAATGACTATTAAGATAAACAAATGATTTAGTGAATGAACAGCTGTGAAATAAAAAATGACAGATTGTCTTATCGAATTCATTCACTTCCCAGATGATCTTGTTTTTTTTTTTTTTTTTTTCTTGTTTTGGTGGCAAAATATAGACGAAGAAAAAGAAAAGGGTGTGTTATCAATTCTTATCACTAAGGTCAAACCGTGGTGGCGCCCACAAGGCGTCTCGTTATCTGTGAGGCCGTCAACCGAATCCGGGTCATCGAGGTCAGCCTGGGTCATTTGGGTCAGCAGTTGGGAGCAACACCGGGATCTTCTTCGGGGAGAATACAAATAACAACAGCAAGAATAAATAAATGTAAGAGGACTTCGTCCCTTATTCGCTACTGATACCAGACTTGGTTGTTTAAAAAAATTAGGAAGTTGTAAGAGACAATTGACCAAATGGCAACCATTTCTCCTATCTTCCCTATGAATGGTCCATTTTAAAGAGCATCTAAAAAATAATTGATTTTTGAATTTTAAACAAAATCGTTGGAGCGAAAAAGTGGTTTTCGCAACATGGTCTGTGTGTGAACAAAATATCTCAACAACATTAAGAACTAGGTAGTTGAAATTTTATATTTAAATTAGGCACTCCTCTGGCACGTAACACGAAGATTTTGAAAAAAATCGGCCAAAGAGTACTAGTACTTTACTCATATACTTTATCAGTTTTTTTAGATTTTCTCAAAATTCGCTCTAACGATTTGATTAAAATTTTTGATTAAAATTCAAAAATCAATTATTTTTTAGATGCTCTTTAAAATGTATATTCTCATTTTGCCCTTGAAATCTTTTGAAGACACTTTACTCTTGTACTTAATAGGAAAGATAGGAGAAATGAATGCCATGGTAACAAAATATAAATATTTTCCCATATTTATAAATTTTACATCTTGAATTTTAAAGGTGCGTACACATCTGCGCTCTGCTCCGCTCGCGAGCAGTTCGCGGCTCGTGTTCGTTGCTCGTTCCATGTTCGTTGAAATTATTTATTTTGACGAACCTGCCGCGATCCAAAGAGATGGATCGCGGCGAGCAGCTCGCGAGCATCTCAAAACAACGAACATGGTGCTCGCGAGCGGAACAGAGCGCAGATGTGCACACACCTTAATATATAGGTGGCCCTCGGGGCTTGGTGTAGAGGTTAGCGTGCTAACCTCGTATACCAAACGTCGCGGGTTCGGACCCCAGGCAGTCCGATGATTTTATTTAAGCCAATTGGATACCAAATGGCTTAAATAAGAATAAAAAAATTTTTTTAACCCACCACAAAAAACAAATATTTAAAATTGCCTGGACCCCATATATGTATATTAAATCAATAACGGTTATCGTAAATGTCTTATATGGCCTGAGTTGCCGAAAATACAGAGTGAATGTGTGTGTGAGTGTGAGTGTGAGTGTGAAAGAGAAAAAAGTGTGAATGTTTAAAAAAAAATATATATATATAGGTGGAAACGAAATATATCTGGACACAAAAAAATGTGGTGTGACAAGCACAGAACACAACTTTTGATTAACGAGGGTATGGGAAAGTTGCGTGCTATGCGACCAGTCACACTAGATTTTATTTTTATTTCTCTCCTATGTATATATGTAATATATATATGAGAAATATTGTTCATGTCAAAATTCGATGTCGAGATTTTGATGGATCTTCACGTTTTGAGGTCCCCTGAATCCAAAAAGTGGTTTTGCGACATGGTCTGTCTGTGGGTGGGTGGGTGTGTGTGTGGGTGGGTGGGTGTGTGTGTGGGTGGGTGGGTGTGTGTTCAATTTTAAGCATGAAGGAATTGAGCTATGAGGCTGAAATTTTATATTTAAGTTAAACACCCCCGGGACCGGAAAATAAGCTTTTAATCAAAATCGGCCAAAGAGTACTAGTACTTTACTGATGTACTTTTTTCAGTTTTTTTTGATTTTCTCAAAATTCGCTCTAACGATTTTGATTAAAATTCAAAAATCAATTATTTTTTAGATGCTCTTTCAAATGTATATTCTCGTTTTGCCCTCAAATTGTTTGAAGCACACTTTACTCTTGTGCTTCATAGGAAAGATAGGAAAAATGGTTGCCATGGTTACAAAATATAAATATTTTCCCATACTTATAAATTTTACATCTGAATTCAAATATTCCCTACTGCCGGGAACTAAATACATGTCGACACAAAAATCTGGTGTGACACACAGTACACAACTTTCGATTACCGAAGGTAAGAGAAAGTTGTGTGCTGTGCGCCAGTCACACCAGATTTTTTATTTTATGATTTTCACTTGGTAAAGTTCTGGATAGGTTAAATGTTATTTGATTTTGATTAGCCTCACCATCTCTTTTACATTTTTCTTAGAACACATACACTTGTTTTTCATTTGTGGTTATACCACCATGAATAAAACCATCTATTACCATTTTAATTATTTAATAGACTCCCTCAAAGAAGTGAGGGTGAAAGACCGCCCCCTACTTAGGCCCTTTTGTCCATGTTAACATTCTTTACCAGAGTATTAACTCATACATTTAAAATATAGTTCATAACAATAACATTATGAAAAATAAATAATTAGAAGAATTTAGTCCGATGTGATTTTGTAAAAATGGAAAACGATGTAAAATTCAAGACAGAAATAATTTCGGAAAAATGCAGTTTCAAACACCTGCTCAGATTGCGAATTGACTGTCGCAAAAAAAAAAAAGAATGGGGGAGACAAAAGCCAAAGAGAAGAAAGAAAAATAAAAAAACAAATATGCCCTTTCTATTTTTCGTTGGGATAATTTACAATGTTAAATCAAACACAATATGAAAAGAAGGGGTGCCAACGGGTTCTTTATTTCCCCTTCTCCTCATTCTCTGTCCCTTTCAGTTTTCTTGATATGGAAAATATTTTTCCCAAAACGATTTTGAAGAAATTAAAATAAATCTTGAGATCTTCTTCTTCTATCCTCGCCCTTATTACTCCCTCGGTGCGGGGTTGGCGGAGGGGGTGGGGTTTTTTCGACCGGGAAGGAATAGAACAGGCCGGCCCGTCGTACGGTCTGACGCCTGTTGAAAATATAGAAGGAAAGAGACTGACATGCAAAGAAAAGAAGTACTGCCAATCCCAGCTAGGGCAGCTCGTGGTCGCCATCCACGTACCCACAAGATGTGGGCCCCTGAGCAAAAAATCTTTAGATCTAATTTTATATTTATATATACTTTGTGATATATCAATTGAAGTTTATCATTTTAAGATTATTTAGTGTCCTCCCAAAATTAAATTTAATAGAATTATGATTCATCCGGGGCCAAGTAAAGAAGAAGAAGAAGAAAATTATGATTCAAGTTTGAATTTTATTACCATTTAAAATACTTTTTTTTTTCTTTTTTTTTTGTAAATGTAATTTCGCTGGTGGATTAGTCAAGTATGACTTGATATTATTCAATCTACATATTTCTCTCTTTGTCCTTAATTTCTTTTTTCTGAGAGGACATAACAGGCAGAACAAGACAGAGAATAGAAGCAAGCCGGCCCGTCGCACAGCCTGCCACTTGAAGAAGCAGGAGGGGAAGGCTGACATTAAAGAGATTACCACCCTTGGCTCGGATAATTCGTGGACGCCATCTTCGAACTCATAAGATGTGAGCTCCTGAGTGCGCGGCATAGCTTTATTGAATAGCTTATCAATATTTAATTGAATTAACGATGTCTCGAAAATTATATAAATAAAAAATACTATTCTTCTTTTTAAAAAGCCTTAAAACGTTCGGTAGGCCAGAGGTCTGACAACTTTTTTTTAACCCCCTGGGGGCCACGGGGTATCTAGGTTCAATAGAGTGATATGATAAAAATTGTTTAATAATTCGACAATGCTTTTGAGACGTGAATAAAAATAAAAATTTTAAATAGAGTACATATGATGTTGATTACAAAAAAAAAAAAAAAAATTGTTCCTTAAGAATGAAAGAGAGTATTATGACCTATAAATATTTGAGAGTTGGCCCGAATTGACCGCTCGGTGGCAAGAGAAGAGGCAAAAACAAGTTCAGCTGCGCTGTCTCGTGACCCAAGTCTTGACCTCTGCACCGGCACAATACCACGAAAAAGACGAAAACAGTCCAGGACGATCGACCCACTTGGCTCCCACTGATAAGACGACCCTCTCTCTCTTTCTTTCGGTCTCATGATAACTTATGGCGCCAAGATCTGACGTCAGTCAGTCTCCCCCATTTCCTCTGCATCGTCAGCTTAGATACATTTCTAACTTTACAAGAATAAGATATATACAGGGGTATATATATATATCCATTAATAGAAATAAACATTACCCTATTTAGTTCTTGGAATATTTATTATACAATGTCTAAAGACGGGGTAAGATCGATTTTCAACTTAATAAACAAATTTATTGAATGAATATAATTGTTATCGTGGTCCTTATAAGAGATCGGGGGTGAGGATTATCACAAAACTAATAATACAATTCATTAAAACCACTTAGAATTTGTCAAGTTATTTTAAATTATCCCCTATAAATGAGAAGAGATAATAACAGAGCTTTCACCAGGTGAGGAAGGAGGTGGTATTCTAGAGGAGCCAAGTACGAATAAAAATCAGAAAACCCCAATCAAAGAACAAGATCAGATGTGACTGTAGAATTTATTTCTAGAATGCGGCAGACTCAGCAGATAGGAGATTAAACAAAAAACTTTATTTTATTATTAAAAGTTGACGTCCCGGTCGCTAAACACGATCTTCTTCAGGATTTAGCCACCAAAACATTGACAATTAAAGGTGCGTACACATCTGCGCTCTGCTCGCGAGCGGAGCAGAGCGCAGATGTGTACGCACCTTAATAATTAAATAAAAGTTTTAGTTTGATTTTTAATAACAAAAAAGATAACCAACTCTAAAGAACATGTGAGAAAATTGTATTTTCTCCCGCTCTATTATTCTTGGCTTACTCCTTTTCTTCGATAGACGAAATAGAGATGGATTGATTTGAATATTAGTAAGGTTTTTTTTTAATTTGTTTAAGCTCTTTTTCAGCATCTGAGGACATTTAAACTCCCTCCTTATTTATTTCAATTGATTGGAATCCAATTCAATTAAAATAAATTTTTGTCGCATAGGACGGGATGCAAACATTTGACCTTTGACACCAGAAGCTAATGTTTTACCTCTGGCCCAAAGGTCAAGGGCGTTATCTTTAAAGTGGGCCAATTTTTATGGGTCACTGATTAGATGATAATCAGTATTTTTTATTTTTTATAAAATTCAAAATAATATTTAGACAGATGTCAATCATTAAAGGTTAAAAATTCATTTACTATAAGAATAGATATATAATTTATTTATTTATTTAAAATAATTATAAAATAAACAGGAAATTTCAGACAATTGCTAGAAAAATTAAAACTTGATTATAATAATTTTCTTAAGAATATTAATAACGTTAAGTACGTATGCATATTTATATAAATAATTTGCATACTTCAATAGGTTTTCTTTAACGGAGAAATTACACCTTTTTAATAACGTCAGAGGAATGCCATAAAAAAGAAACTAGTAGCTATTTTAATATAGTACAAGTGTAATTTGATCATTTTCAGAAAAACAATTTTTTTTTTGTATTTAAACCAATTAGTTTTAATTTCTCTATTTTTTTTTTTTTTTTATTTATTAGGGGTGAATTTCTCTATTTAATTTCGAAAATTTTTTTTTTTATTTTGCTTTATCCAATAATCAGCATTGGCATTTAAAATTAAATCCCAGTGAATAGAGAAACAAGTAGATTCGACTATTGCTTGATAAGGAGAGAGTGGCTTACTCTTGGCTCGGGTAAATCGTGGTTTGCATCGACATGCTAATTAGAAGTGTACGGCTAATTTGGAGGCAACTAAATATTTCTGGTTTGAAAATAACCAGAGATAACTCAAAAGAATATGTTTTCTATTTTTCTTAAAGAGCATATAAAAAATGTCAAAACTAATAGAAATAGCCCCCGGGCTTGGCGTAGTTGGTGGCGCGCCTGCGTTGTATGCCAAGGATCGGGGATTCGGGTCCCAGGTAGTCCGATGATTTTATTTAAGCCATTTGGATACCAAATGGCTTAAATAAGAATGCCTGGTCCCCAAATGGATATATATTATAAATACTAGTATCGTTTAAAGTCTTATATGGCCTAAGTTGCCGAAAAAGAGTGGGTGTATGTGTGTGTGTGAATGTGAGTGTAAATGGGAAAGTGTTAAAAAAAAAAAAAAATTAGGAATAATTTATTTCCAAACCAAACAAAAATTTTCTATAAACAAAATTTTTCTTCCTCATATAATTTTTACTTACTCTTACTCTTACCTATGTATATATGTATATATACAGAGAGAAAGTATTAGAATCATGTAAAAAATTCGATGTTGAGATTTTGATGGATATACACGTTTTTAGCTTCCCTGATTCCAAAAAAGTGGTTTTCGCGACATGATATGTCTGTGTGTGTGTCTGTCTGTGAACAAAATAACAGTTATCTCAAGAACGAAAAGAACTAGGAGGTTGAAATTTTATATTTAAGTTAGGTACCCCCCCCCCCACCCCTGGGACGTGACACGAAGCTTTTGAACAAAATCGACCAAAGAGTACTAGTACTTTACTGATGTACTTCTTCAGTTTTTTATTTCTCTGCAAATTTTTTTATAAATCAATCTCTTATTCTTGCCTGAATTTATTTAATCTTTCATTATAATTTTTTTACCTGACAGAAGTGTTAACTTTTCTAGGCACAGGGCACCTCCCTTCAATTATTTAGCTACTGATAAATTTTCAAATGTAGTACGTTAGGTATGTATGCGGAGTCGGACATCTTTTAATATATTTCTTTAAATATAAAATACTATATAGCCTACGTATATAATACTGTATATTAAAAAATTCCATTAGCATTTTTTTGTCCGCAAACAAAGTCTCGTTTCTTTTGAAAAGATATTTGTTGTCCTTGAATGGGATTTGTTAAAGAGAGAGAGAGGGGGGGGGGGTGCACAGGTGGGCCCTATTTGGGCCCTCCCAAAAGGGCTTTCAAAGTTAACACACACAAATACGAACATTAGATCACAATAACTAAAAATATATATTATTTTAATAACTTGTTCATTTATTAATCTACCAATTAAAAAAAACATGATCGAGCCGAATATAGTAGGCCTATATCATGATATCGAATATCTCTTTCTCTTTCTCTCTCGAATGATATCATATATAATAAATACTCTGGATGTTTATAGGTCTGCTGTGTGCACGTGCATCGTGTGCAATAGTAAATATTTTAATATCAGTCAGTTAAGCTAAGGGGAACCGGTTAATCCGGCCCAATCGCTTTTCAACGACTAATTACTCCCCTGCGTGTAGCCTTCTTGTATAGCCTCAGACTTAGGATTTGCCAGATGGTGATCTATGCCAAATTATACTTGCTTATTTGTTAATTGTCTAATAAATTTTGTGTATTGTCAGATAAGTAAATTATAAAAAGTTTAATAATTTCATTTCACACTTATTCAAAGGTGTCGTTACCAAATCACAATTGAGATTTTGATGAATGGCAATGAATGGCAATGAATGATGATTGGATATGTTTATTTGTAAGTTTTGTCATATTACCTGTTGATCAATTAAGGTTGTTCGGACATTAAAGCACTTGAGTAGATTAAAAGCTAATTTTTTAATATGTTATTAATCACTATCAAATACGTATAAAATAAAATTTTGAAGCAGATCTGACACAGGGTTATCGTGTAATTAATTTTTAAAAAATTGAAATTTAACATGTAGCCTATGGGGAATAACGACGAAACGCACACATATCGAATTATATAGGCATCTGTGCAAATGATACAAAAACAAAAAACTTACATTTTATTAATTCACTTCCGAGGAATACGTTAAAAATAAAACCAAAAGTTTCTGCTGACCGCTTTTAAAGATATTTTAACAAGAAAGTCAAAAAATTCTCCAAAATGACAGTCGCTAATATTTAAAAATAATGAATTCTCGAGAGTCAGACCAGCCTGGCAACGTCGCATAGCATAAGTGTCTTATCTCTATGTCAGATACATTTTTTTTTTCAATTTTACAATATTTTTTCTCGCAAATCGTCCATTGTGTTTAAACTGATTTGCATTAAACATTGTAATATATTAAATAAAATAAAATTTAAGGCGTTTAAGATTTAAAATTGATAGTTGATGAATGCAATGTTGCCAGTTCTATATTACGTGAAAAACTACTCAAGTCGAAAGTCATTCATTTATTATTTTTGGTAATTAAATTATTAACTTAATCCAATTATAAACTATGATAGGTCACGACTAAATTATAATAAGGAATTTTGGCATTCAAATTTTTAATTTTATTTAAAAAAAAATTTAGATTCTATTATGACTTACGATGTACTATCCGAACAACCTTAATCAATCAAAAAATATAAATTTAATAACTTTTAATATACAAACTTTTGATAAAATGAACCAAACAAGAAATATTTTATTATGAGTTTTTTTTACTAGATGACAGCCAAATAATATTAAAAATTATTAAATTTTGTTTCTTTAATTGTTAACGTTTCTAGCATCAGTCTTGTCATTCTTAGAACATTAATTGTCTCAAATACAGATCGGTAGCTATATTTTTTGTTATTAAAGTAAACTAATATTTATTAATGGAATGGATATTAGGTCCTATCAGTCCTATAAAATATATAGGGCTAAATAAAATTTCTTTAATATCTTTTCCTATGGGAGGGCTGGATCTACCGGTAAATGATAGAAAGCATGAATTATAAAAATGATCTGAAATCAGGAAATTAATTAAATCTTCTTTCTTCGCCTTTATTATTCCCGCGGTGCGGGGTCGGCGAGGAGGGTTTTTGCGACAGTTGCGAAAATGTTAACAATTAAAGAAAAAAATTTTTTTTTTTTTTAAACACTCACACTTTATTCTCATTCACCCTCACACTCACACACACATCCACACAGTCTTTTCGGCAACTCAGGCCATATAAGACTTTTTACGATATCCGTTATTGATAAATATACATATATGGGGTCCAGGCATTCTTATTTAAGCCATTTGGTATCCAATTGGCTTAAATAAAATCATCGGACTGCCTGGGGTCCGAACCCGCGACGTTTGGTATATGAGGTTAGCACGCTAACCTCTACGCCATGCCCCGAGGGCAAGAAAAAAAAGAAATTAAACAAGAAATTTTTTATTAGTCCCTGGGAACACAGTGGTAGAGTACTCGCCTCTTGGGCTTGAAATGAGACTACCACTAAATGAGATTTGAGATATTGATTTTTTAAATAATAATATGCCTATGTAATTATATTTTTAAACGTTTTATAAGAATTTATACATGCAGGCCTTTATGATTAATAAACAATTATTTTTTCTTAAGAAACGAAACTTTTCGAAACTAGTGATATACAGAAAATTTTTAATAAAAATTACTAGCTGGAATTTTCTTTTAAACTCACTCTTATTCATATACCAGGTAAGAATTTTGAGTTAAAACTTCTTCCTTTTCTCTTTCACTCTAAACTTCTAAACTACACAGGTGTTGCGTTGGTCTAACGCGTGAGAATTTTTTTTTTTTTTTTTTTTTTTAATAAAGATATCACAGCTGTTGATAAATTGAAAATATTTATTGAAGAGAATTGTTTATTTATTATTAGAAATTTAAGCGAATATAAATATGATTGAAGTTGTCGTAAATTAGCTTTCATCAAAAGCTAAAGTTAAATGATGTATAAAAAAAAAAAAAAAATTACTGAAGTCAAAATTAAAAGCAATAAATTTTCTAAAAAAATTTAAATTTAATACAGTTTGTTACTCTCAAATTAATAAATATTTAAATGCCTTTACAAAGAATCTGGTGTGACTTGATTTTTTAATTTAAATCAAAATCGTTGGAGCGAATTTTGAGAAAATCGAAAAAAACTGAAAAAGTGCATCAGTAAAAAGTACTAGTAATTTTCTTTGGCCCTTTCGACATCGAATTCAATACTTTCTCTTTATATATAGGTATATATTACATATATAGATATGAGAAAGTAAAAATCGGCTTTTTAGGGTTTTTTTATTCTCAGTCAAATTTTCTTCGTCTATTTTTCCTGGCCTAGCTCAATTACTATTGACAAGAAGAGAAACATCCACTTATGGAAAATTTAAACTATTAGGCCTCTTCAGAGTATGAAATAAAACATAATTTTCTGCATACTTCAGAATTCGACGATGCCTATCATAAATATGATTAATTTTCGGCTCCATGATGCGTATGCCTCCAAGGTCCACCAACAAAAATACAATCACAATTTAAATAAAAAAATTATTTATAATTGAAATATTTTATCAAAAGAAGTTATTAATTTAAATGTAATTTTTCAAAATATCTGATTCGTCATTCTTATAAAGTATGAAATATGTTTATATAAGTATTTTTTTTTCAATCATTCCTTGATACTTGGCAGTCAATTAAAGCTCGAAATCGACATCCCTGAAATAGCGAAGGGGCCATTTGGCAAATGCCCTGACAACGAAGATTCGCGGAATGCGAAGTGCAGACTGACAAACATCTTTTGTTTGCTTTTCGGCAAATAAACAAGTTCACTACTTAGGTGAAGGATAAATATTATTAATGTTGATTATAAAATAAATTATATGTAAACATATAGTCTATATGCCTGGTGAATTCGATTTAATATCAATTATTTTAGGTGATTATTAAATGCCAATTCAATTTTTATATATAAATATGAAAGTTCTTAAATTAAATTTTTTTTTAAAATCGATGAATCAAAAAATTTTCTTTAACCCTCTTAAAAAAAAATTTCAATTAAAAAAAAAAGAAGAGTTAAAATTTTCTTTAATACTAGACTATTTCTGAATACAAGCCTAAGAATTCGAGAATAATAATTATTATACTATTCTTCTTCTCTCCTCGCCTTGTCCCGTGATGCGGGGTCGGCGGACCTCACTCTTTCCCTCCAACCCTATCATACGTTTGTACGACCAGAAAAAATAGGACAGACAGGCCCGTCACACGGTCTAACCACTGTTGAAAAGAGGAAGGAAGAGACAGACATTTAAAGAACTGAAGGACTGTCTGTCCCAGCTCGGGCAGCTCGTGATCGCCATCCACGTACCCACAAGGGTGGGCCCCTGAGCAAAGAATAATAATTATTATACAACCATATGCTGTTTTAAATACTTTAACTTGTTTAAATTAAGCTCTTGATAAAAAATTATCTAAAATAACAGAAGTCTTAATCTTTTAAAATTTTAACAAAGACCAATTTCATAAATTCAAATTCCATAAATATTTCTTTAAGATATTCTAAGAATATTGATTCTGCATTATAATAATATATGAATCATCGAATTTTTCTCTAATCATTAATAAATCGAATTTATTTGTTGACATTAACAAATCTATTAAATAAACGTCAAATTCATTTGATATTTTTTTTTTTTTTTATATAAGAAATGATGACCGTTTTTTTTTCAAACCAAGCCATTGATTAAAGAAAGAGGCAGAGGAAAGCAAAAGGAAATGGTTTCTCTGACTGTGTTTTGTAGTATGTGTATGTGTGTGGTTTTGCGAAATGTTCGACGCATTGGAATTTAGAAATTGTGAGGGAGGAGGCAACCAAAAACCAATAAAACCAGGATCAGACAGCGAAAAACTTGATAACCACTCTTTCTCTTGCGGTCCATTTTTATTTATTTATCAAGCATCTTTTGAATGGAGTTTTTTCATTGATCTCCTCTTCTCTTTAGCCAATCAACACTCGGGAATAAAAGAAAAAAAAATGACAGCCTTGATTTGAGGTTTTTATTCGTTATTTGTTTCTTTAAGAATTTGAGATGGTTAAGGATGGGTGAATGTTATCAAAAAGTAACATTCAATTTCGAATCTCATTTAAAGTAGGTCTATATTTGTTGATATAAATAATATTTATGAGCTGACGAAGAATTTTAGTTGAGACAAAAACTTTATTAATGAATAACGTTATTAAAAAGTCAAAGTTGACAAACCAAAAAATTTACTCTTTTATTGGAAAAACTCTTGGATTATCAATTTTATTAGTAGATTAATACATTCAGAATTACGGTTATAGCCATGAACTCGACGGGCATATATTTATTTTTACTCTTTTCGGCCATATAATTAGTAATTCCCTAAAATTTTTATTTATATAAAACGAATTCTTGACATTGGTAGGCCTATTACAATCAAATTACACTCAATGCACTTTCACTTAAGGTAATCAATGTTTCCTATCTTTATATTATTATTCCTGAAAGGTTTACATCGTAGCTAAAGAATTCCAAAGATTATTAAAATAAATTGATTTAAAAATATTAAATAATATTTCGCTCGCTGGGTGATGTATATGGAAAGATAAAAATAACCAGCCTTTTGTCATTTTTCATTAAATATAAGATTGAGAGAGCTTAAATAAGAATCCCTGGACCCCAAATATAGGCCTATATATTAATTAATCAATAGTTATCGTCAAAGTCTTATATGGCCTGAGCTGACTGTGTGAATGTGTGTGTGAGTGTGAGTGTGAATGAAAAAAAGTGTGAGTGTTAAAAAAAGTATTGAGAGAGAATAAGAGGCTGGTTCTCATTTCTTAATCTTCATATTAATTAAATAATTATTTATACAAGTGATTTTCTAAATTTTTGAAGTTTGGAATAAAAAAATTTGTTAAATCTTTTTTAATATAATTTTTAAAGGGTTGATATGTTATTAAAATTTGATATGAAATTTTGTCGGAAAGAGCTAAGATTAAGAAAAATTAGAGAAGACAAAATATAAACAAAAATATAATGTAAATTTTTTAAATTTTATTTACCAAAAAGAAATTACCTAATTTGGTAAATGATAAATTAATATAGGTAAATAATTAATAAATAAAATGTTTTGGTTTAATTTATATTTTCTAAGACAAATTTCACTCCACGAATGGGAACAAAAAAAAAATATCGACTTTATCTTCATATGTAACCTAATATAACTTCAACAAGTGACTGGCTGATTGCCTTTTTGAGAATGAGTATAAATTCTTGCCTTCTTTTGTAGCCACGATAAAGTTATCCTTAAAAGTCATGAAAATTATTTCAGGAGAAACGACACGATGATAATTACTAGTTCTATAGAAATGTCAATGATTCTTAAATGGTCAATCTAAATTATGAATTTTTCTTTCGCCGTGATTTAACGAGAGTGAAAGAGAGAGAACGAGTGATGTATTGGGGCGCCACGTGGTGGCCAAAATTTGAGTTAAGGCTGAGTGCGGCGACTGCGCTTGAAGACGCCTATTGGTTGTAGGCTTAGAGAGGGGAGCAGCCCTTCTCTGATTGGTAACGAAGGCGGCGCCAGATGGACAGGAGTGGGGAGTGGGTATAAAACTCCGCACTCAAGGGGAAGGGGCATTAGACTCACGTTACTGTGCTTGTCATAAATATCTACTAGCTACTCTTAGCTTGTTTTTCTGTTCTCGTGTAATTGTCAAGTGTGTTTGTTAAAAGATGAAAGCCATCACCCCCGCCGTTTGTGCGACTAGCGGAGCAAGTGTTGTTGGCGGTCGAGTGTCTCGGCATCGTCGTGATGTCGAGAACGAAGAAATCCAAATGTATTTGTCAAAACTAAAAGAACTTGTGCCATTTATGCCCAAGAATCGACGACTCTCCAAATTGGAAGTTATCCAACACGTGATTGATTACATTTGCGATCTTCAATACGCGTTGGAAAGCCACCCAAATATCAACACAGCGGCGGCTGCTGCAGCGGCAGTTGCAGCCACCACCCGACCATCCCCTATTCCTGTCAACAACACACCAGCAACAGCAGCGGCAGCAACAAGTCCACGACAACCTTTGGGTGTCTTGGCAACCAACGCTTTGCCCGCCACCTGCGCACCTGAACACCTCCCCACGGTAAGTCTCTATCGCTATCACCGACCTTCGCTATATATGTCAAGTCTATTGACAAGGACGATAACAACAAAAACGCGAAAGTCTGTCTGTCATATGATATATTCAAAGACAGATGCGCAGAGAAAGTCTTTAAAAAACGTGACTCATTCGTACGCCTCTGCACGAGTATCTTCTCTTGTCAAAAAAAAGTTTCACAAATTCCGTATGCTAGATTATTAATACATGTCATGATTTGGAATCTAAGTCCCAAGGGAACGGGTCTCTTGCCGTGATTCGCTGCACACCTGGTCTTAACAGGCAGCGAATGACCGAGTCGGGAGTCGAATAACGGTCTCTCTTTAACTTGTCTTGTCTCTTGATCTCTTGCAAGTGTGCGTGAATCTTTTTTGAACATCTGCGAATAGAGCTCGCATCTTAACATAACAACAGACTTGAGAAGTGCACGTGCACATTGCCTACGCCCTCTCAGATATTGCTAATTATCCACTTGAAAAGTTTCGGAATTATTTATTATTATGACTTAAAAGAAAAAAAAAAAAAACAACTCTTGCGAAATGAGAAAAGCAATTTGGGCACCTGAGAATTTCAATTCAACGAAAATAGAGCTTAGAAAATCGAATGACACAATCATTTAAACACTCGCCAAATAGTTTAAGGACGATCCGACTGACTGACTGTCTGATTTGACTACTCTTCCAGCTATTTATAAATATCTTTTTTTTTTCTTTTACAGACACCGGTACACCTCGATAAAGTAACATCGTCAGACACAAGACCAGTATCTTGTTAGAAGATTCTCATCATATTTCTATTATCTATCATCCTAATTTTCATCAAGTCATCATCATCATTTTTAGAGCACAGACTTTTATTTTTTTTTAAATGAAAAAAAAAAAAAAACTTTGTGAACGTGATTTATCGTGAAGAGTTCCTGTGTGCAAGTGCTCCATTCAAAGTCTACGAACTCTTAAAAAAAAAAAATTGCAGTGTAGTCCTATTCATTCATTTTTGATCATCTTTTTGTTTACACTTTTTCGTTTCCCGTACCTGTTAATTATTATTGTAATTAAATATTAGTATTATACCTCATAGACGTAGAAAGCATGGGGCGATCTTCCTCCCAATAATTTTTCTAAATACCAGTATTTAATTACTAAAAATTAAGGATTTTGCCCCGATAACCGAAATGACTTTTCTACGACTATGATTATATCTCATTCATTTGATGGTAGATGTATTTTTTGGAGCGCGCGGGCCGCAAAGGTCGGAACCATTCCGATTAGTATAGTTGCAATATAAAGATTAAATAATGTATGTATGATTATATAAAATGGTTATGAGTTAAACTTATGCCGATTTTGTCTCCGACCTCTAAAGCGTCACGCGGCACGCCACTGTCTGTGATCTTAGTCAGAAAAAAAAATGATTTTTTTTTCTCCTTGTACAAATGTGTATATTAAATAAATATTATTATAATTTTTTTGCTTTTTGTAATATATATCATGAATGAGTAAGAAAGAATAAATATGAAATGTGAAATGTGTATTATATACAATATTATTGTGAAAAATGAAAATAATAAATAAAAAACAAAACAATTGAATTTGTTTTAAAATATAAATTAAACACTTTTTTTTATTTTTTATCACTACCTATAATTTACCCATATAATTTGTTTATACAAAAAAATCACTATGAATTATTCATTATGTATTGACCAAAACGTTTGGTTCCAAATTCTTTGGGTAATTTGATTCATGACCTTATGTTATAATAATAGATAATTTGAAATGCGTAATAGACAGACGCTAGTAGAAAATATGCACATAACCCTTTTTTTGCGCACATATTTTTTATTAGCGCCAATCTATTGACATCTAAACAATAAAAAAATCTATTTAAATGAGATCTGTGAATATAATTTGACTTTCACTTAAAAATCTAGCATATAAACGATTTTTGCAAAAGGAAATTAGTTAAGTAATTTGGTTAAATTGAAAGCTTCATAAAAATTTGGCCAAGTTTTAATTTACTTAGCCAAATTCTTGAGATCTTTGAAAAAAAAAAGTAAAAAAAAAAATCTGAATTCTTTTATTATTTATATTTCCCCTGATGCATCATCTTTTAATTATGTTTTACCAAATAATTATCAAGAAAATAATAGTTTAATTAATTCTTATTTGACTATATGTAAATATATCTTTTTTTTTTTTAATTTTGCTATCCTTGCCAAAATTTCTCTTTAATTTTAGGAAAAGTTATTAATTAGAAATTGGTGGGAACTGCTCGAGTGCACCTTGACCGAATCGGGCTTGCCGATTTGCATATTGCATAATTATCAGCAGGCAGATGGGGCTGGGGGGGCCCGATAAATGTGTGAGTGTGCGTGTGTGTGAGTAATGTGGGGGGACGGGTCAAGGCGGGTTACGGGGTACCCGCGTTCCCACGCGCCTTCGTTGCTTTCCCATGGAGAGGAACACCTGCCAGGCGCTCTCGTATACACACCGGCACACACATACACACACACAGCTGCCTTGATTTGCCCGCTGGCCTCATCGGATCGGCAGATGTGTTCCCTGCACCCGGCCCCGGCCCTTTCTACCCGGATTCATCCTCATTCCTAAAAAAAAAAGATTTGTTCAATGAAACCACCCCTAAACACACCCGGGAAAGAGTCAATCATATCTAATTTTTAATTTCTAAAAATTAATCTTAAAAAAATAATTAATTTTCTATTATTATAAATTTTGCAGAAGAAAATAAAAAAATTTAACATATTCATTCTATTATTTTCCATAAAAATATCGAATGAGTTAGGTATGAATTATTTTTGAAAGGACTTATTTATTGCAAATATTTTAATAAATAATTTAATGCTTAAGATACCAATAATAATCATAAATAAAATCTCAACTGTAGGGTCTTGTTGAAAAATTGTATTTAAATTTAAACCTTGTATTTAAATATTTAACTAGCATTAAATAATAGGCCTGCACAAGGGGATATGTTTCAACTAATAAAAACTTGAAACATATCACCTATTGTATTTTTAATATTATTGATATCTTAAGATAGTGTTTACAGGAAATGTATTATTTAATATTATTGATATCTTAAGATAGTGTTTACAGGAAAAAAGATAAACTAGTGCTGCCAGAAACCATAAAAATACAGTACACTCTAACTGGAATATATGATTTCTACATGAACTATGGATGATATAATAATGAGAGATAATAATTTATATAAGAGATATAGTAAAATTTTTCTCTTCATAATCGTGTTGAAAAAATATTTTCCCAATTCGATACTGTACCGTACTTAGTATAGAATCGAATTGGGAAAATACAGTGACTTCTTATATTAATAATTATTTCCAGAAGTAATGTACAGTATTTATTTAAAAAAAAAAATTGTCAATCTGCTAGACAATTTTATATACAAATAGACTCTGACACTCGCGAAAATTGACTCCTAATTTTTTAAACTATTTTTTTTATCTTGCTTTATCTGTTTGGACATCATCTTTTCAAAAATGTCACTATTATTAAAATTTTGATGCCCTCGGGATGGCGTAGAGGTTAGCGTGCTAACCTCATATACCAAACGTCGCGGGTTCGGGCCCCAGGCAGTCCGATGATTTTATTTAAGCCAATTGGATAACAAATGGCTTAAATAAGAATGCCTGGACCCCATATATGTATATTTATTAATAACGGATATCGTAAAAAGTCTTATATGGCCTTAGTTGCCGAAAAGACTGTATGAATGTGTGTGTGCGTGTGAGTGTGAATGAGAAAAAGTGTGAATGTTTAAAAAAAAAAAAAAAAATTTGGATCTAGGCTCATTTTCGAAAACATTACATTACTTTAGAACAATTCAAATATTCTTTAGGCCTAATATTTTATTGATATTTTTTATTACAGAGTCAGAGTTAGTATAATTACTTAAAGGATTAAAAATGGCCTTGAAATCCTGAAGATACACAAGTAAATTTTTTTTTTTATTTTGAAAAATTTAAATAAAATTTGAATTAATGTATTTAATTGTTAGTAATTATAATTAATTATAGAATTAGCATTTTAGTTTTATTTCATTAAATTTTTTGAAGAAAAAAAAAAAAAACCAATAAAATAATCGATCGATATAAATCGTTTAATATAAAAAAATTTCATATTAAAAAATAATTAGGATTCTAGTGTATATTAAATGGAGATTATAATAATAATCTGAAAGGTATAAAAAAAAAAACAGATGTATAATATCTTGGGAATTTGTCCTTTTTTTATTGGAATCAAGAGTGCGAGAGCGAGAGAGAGCAGATGTGATTCGATCTCCTCTCTTCTCTCGTCATGTAAACAATTGCCCAAATGCCCAAATGCCCATCTGTCCTCTCAATTCTCAGTTATTAATATTCCAATTCGGGATGACGCGATAAAAATGTTGACTGCAAATCATGGGATAATCAACAATAAAAAGAAAAAAAAATCTGGTATGACTGGTCGCACAGTAAACAACTCTTTCTTACCTTCGGTAATCGAAAGTTGTGTTCTGTGCTTGTCACACCAGATTTTTGCTGGCCTTTTATACCAAGGGTCGCGGGCTCGGATCCGAAGCAGTACGATGATTTTATTTAAGCCATTTGGATACCCTGAGTCATAGGCGTAGGGGGGGGGTTGGGGTCCAAACCCCCCCCCCCCCTCCCATGGGACCCAAACCATGACTAGATATTTAAGCTTTATAATACAAATTATATTTCATATAGGGTAAGAGAAAGTAAAATATAATAATTTACTCTAGCTAAAAAAAAAACCAAAATGATTTATAAATAAATATCCTAAAATAATCTTAAATTTTTCGAATGTTTGAAAAAATTTTCTTGAACCCCACCCCCATCAAAAATTTCTTGCTACGCCTATGCCCTGAGTACCCTGAGCCTGAGTTGCCGAGAAGACAGTGCATGTGTGTGTGTATAATTGTAAAATAAAAAACTACAAAAAAATTGGAAATTTTTTATTCTCGTCTTTAAATAAAACAATGAAAAAAATTTCTACTTTATCAAGGAATAAGTCAAGAAATGATTTATGGCTCAAAAACAATAGTTGATTTGATTATAGAAGAATTTAAAAATAAGAAAAGCAAAAAGTTTTCATACATCTATAGATAAGATATATCTTATTTCATCTATTAAAAGAGAGTTCTATTTTTTGAGATATAGGCTTGTCCAATCTCCTCAAATAGTCACATGTCTTTTATTTCAATATCCAAGACTTGTTTTTTACTTCACATTCATAATATAATTCATTTAATTAATATGCTTGGGCGAATAACGGACTGAAGAATATCGCACCTTTATAAGAGAGGTGCGCCAAAACAAAAATATTTTTTTTTTTAGGTTTATTAAAATTTATTTTAATTTTATGGTTTAATAGAAAGAAATCACTATAATGTTTACACTGGATTCCACTTCCTAAATTTTGCTTTAAAAACATAAATACACTCAATATAGTCTTTTTACAGAAACAAATATAATACATTACTAACAATATTATTGCAATAATAATTTAAAAAATTTAAGAAGTTAGAAAGAAAAGTGGATCTCCAACTTTCTAAAAGATAAGAATCTAAGAAATTATCGAGCAAAAAATTTTACAATGGCAAAATGAAAAAAAAGGGATGGGGGTTGAGAGATAACAGGGTGTTTTCAAGTGAGCAATATGTCAACCTGTCGACAATAACAGAGAGCACCTGCGCCAGAGCTGGCCAGGTAGTTTGAAGGGTGGGGGCTCTACGTCCCACTCATCCTACAAGGCACATGCCAATTGTATCTCCTTCATTTGGGTTATAAATTTTGTTTCAATTATTTTTTTTAAATTAAATTTAAAAAATAATAATATAACCTACAATTAATTCTATGTATTATAAATTTTACACTTTAATGTCCTTCGAGCGAGAGAGTTTAGATTCCTTTTTAATTGTTTAAAATTTAATTATTGTATAAGTTAACAAATTTGCGAGTAAGTTCGTGTTTGATTGGGCAAAAATTGCGCCTCCATGGAGTCGAACCAGGATGCCTTCGCGGCGGCAGTGACGTCATTTGGGGGGAAGCAGGGGAGAATTTGTCCCCTCCCCCAAGAACTCTGATTTTTATAAAATTTTATATAATTCTTAAATAAAATATTTCAAAATATATCTACGAGAATACAAACTGTACAAAATTAAACAATTAATTAAATTAAATATCTTTTGGCCAAATTTGAGTACCTATTTGGGTGTAAGTAAATTTTAAGAAAAAAAATGTTTGCCCCCCCCCCCCAAGAAAAAGTTGAAATAATGCCACTGCGCGGCGGGCTGACTACTTTTATCCTAGAATTGGTAGAATTGATTGGGGCGGCTACCTAGGATAAAGGTAGTTCGCCGCGAAAGCGTGGAGGTCCTGGTTCGACTCCACGTGGCGCAATTTTTGTCCAATCAAACACGAACTTATCTCGCAAATTTGTTATCTTAAACGATATATTGACTGGTTTATTTAAAGTCTAGTTGAGCGATGTTAGTCCATCTCTTTTCAAACATAGCTCTACCTAGTTAATTATTGTACATTTTGGATAGGGGAGGGGGATTATATTATTAAGATATTAAGAGACAATCTTACTATAACTTTAAAAGGGAAGTTGGTTCGAAACTCCTGAGAGCCATTTACATTTAATTATCAATAATTGTTTAATTTTGTACAGTTTATATAGGGGGGGAGGGCAAATGCCCCCTGCCCCCCCCCCCCAAAATGACGCCACTGTTTAATAACCAAGCCAGCTTCAATATTTAGACAGGCCTATATATATATATATATATATATATATATATATATATATATTTTTTTTTTTTTTTTTTTTTTTTGAGTTATTAATGGACATTTTATAAAATTTATACTATACTATAATTAAAAGGGAATCTACGCATATTCTGGCATTGGCTTGGCTCTGAAGATTATCCCAACTAAAACCGAAACATCAGCCTTGGACTGAATTTTTATCAATAAAAGAAATAATTCAAGCTGCTTTTTTAAAATTTTCTTCGTAATATTAATAACCATTGTAAATTATTTAGTATAGACCTTGTTATAATCTGTCTAATTTATATCAGAGATTCGAACCAACTTCCCTTGAAGTTATAGCAAGATATTAATTGTCTCACTTGGAAATAATTGTTTAAAAGTGAGCTTTTTTTTTCTTTCCAAATTTTAAACTATTGTATAATATCAGAATCATGAGAAGAGTGTTATTGGTGAGCAAAAAATGTAATACTGTGTTAGAAATTGTTCGTGGAAGAAACTTAATAGCATCAAGTTTCTATTTCGACAATTGTTTGTTCAAAAGAAGACAATTTGGAGTTTTTTATTTCATTTATATGTACCGATATAACATAAAATAACTAGAGTTGAGTCATTAATTAATTGTCTCAATCGGAAATAATTGATGACGTGGAATCAAAAGGGCGAGATTATGGTCTTTTTTTTATTTTAGAATATATTTATTTCAATTAGCGTTGGTCCTTAATTGCTCCCCTCATTAGTTTGCCCAACCACACCTTCCTCTTTACTCTCTTTCTATAAACAACATCTCTACAACTAGACAAGCTTAGACCAAATAAAGGCAACGAGTCCATCTTACACTCACACGTGTTATAGAACTTACCTATCTAATAAATACCAAGTATTCTTTCAGTCAATCAATTAAGGCTAAAGAAACGAAATTAAACACGTTGTAGAGATTATATTGGTTGTCTAATAATGTAGAGATTGTCATGTATATGTAATAATAAATATAATATTTTAAAATATAATTTCTCTATGTAGTAGACTATATGTATGTGAAAAGGATTTAAAAAATCATCTAATTTTTTTATCTGAAAGATGAAAATTCGCGCATTATAAAAGATTTATTTGATTTCTTACAATTTATAGTCTTTTTTTCAACTTTCAAATAAACTCTATGCCCTCGCTTGGTGTAGTTTTCAGCGTGGTGGCCATTTATACGAATAGTCGCGGGTTCGCACCCCGTCCCAGGCGACAAAATGTATTTCAAATGAATTGGATACCAATCAATTGAAATAAATAAATAGGGACGAGTTCTTCCCGAGTCAAAACATAAATTCCTATTTAAACCGCAAAATCTTCAATGAGGTTTTCAAGGGTCAGTTTAATTTTTTTGGAGTTGAATTCAACATAGAAAGTAATCCCAGTTTGTACCTCAAAATCCTACTTTCGGGCGGTTTTACATCTTTGAGGTTTAAATCAGAACTGCAGAATCTACAATTGGCCCTCAAAAACTTAAATCCATATAGAAATTATTCTATACTTGTTTGAACCTCAAAACCTCAAATGAGAGTTTCGAGGTTATAGTTAGAATATCAAATCAATCGGTAATTCATATTCAAAGGCTTCAGTGAGGGTTTTGAGTGTTAAAGTAGAGTTACTTTCTAAGCGTCAAATAAAACATCAAAGGAATTGAGGCTTCTGAGGATAAAACTAGAATTAGTTTTTTGACTCCGGTACTATAAATGGCCCCCGATGCTGAAAAAGAACTTAAATGAATTTAAAATAAATAAATAAACTTCATAATGTCCGTAATGTAAATTTAGATTTTTTTTTTTTCGTTCAGCATCAAAAACCATTTTTTTTTTAACACACATTCTTTTCTCAATCACACTCACACACACTGTCTTTTCGGCAACTTAGGCCATATAAGACTGACGATAACCGTTATATTAATAATATATAAATATATATATTTGGGGTCCAGGTATTCTTATTTAAGTCATTTGGTATCCAAAAGGCTTAAATAAAATTACCGGACTGCCTGGGATCCGAACCCGCGACTCTTGGTATACAAGGCCAGTACGCTAAACCCTACACCAAGCCAGCGGACAAAAGACCATTTAATCAAAAAAATATAGTGTGCAATTAGAAAGGAAAAACGCACACAGAAACAAACAGGTCAAGAAGTGTTTATTAAAGCTTTTGTGATTTGTCATTTGGTGCATAATCATAAATTTTGCTCAGGGCAGGAACAAAAATATTGACTCTATTGTAAAAAAAAACGATTTATTTCTACTTCAAGTGCAAATTAATCATTTTAGCTTAAGACCGATAAGTTATTAATCAATAAATGTATATTTTTTTTTTTTTAGTAAAGTCTATAAGCTCGAATTTAAATAAAACATAAATAAACAAAGAATGCCTGTTGGCTGCAAACTCCCGGTGGTCGAGCTTCTCTCTCATTCATATATATATATATAAATACAAATATACTACTATCAGGAGTGTTCCGTTTCCGGCCCGCGGTCTTTTATGCTGAGAGTGATAGACCGAGGCCGCTTCCGCGCGCGCAAATTCCGCCTTTGACTGACCTCCCCCCTTCTTCTTAGTAGAAAGGGAACTTTATGACTGCCTATATTCATAGCCATACTCTAAATTTAAGTTAGAAATAATCATCACACTATTTAACTTTGTTTAAATAAAATCAAATGCATTTATTTCTTTCACCTCAACACTCACGTGACACATGACTCTACCATATGGTACAAAAAAGAGGAGAAATTTTAGATGAAGGGGAACACAATTTAATATTTAAATAGTAGGGAATGACAAACATCTCTTAATTAATTATCTTTCTCATTAAAAAAAGCGATTAAATTTAATCGTGAAACCTATCAAGCATTTAAAATGTGGATATTAGAAACCATTTCATCTAATAGTGAATGGAACGTTATTAATTAAGGTGAAAACAAAATTTTATTTATTTTTAATTATTTTCAAGAGTTTCTATAGTCACTGATAAGATCATAAAATAAATATTATAATTCTCACTTTGTCCTTTATTGGCTTTATTATTGTAGTTATCTGAAGGAAAATAGGCCAACAACGCCTTTCGATCTCTTTTAAAGCAGATATCAGACATACAAGCATTTAGATTAGAGCCCTTTTAGGGCTTGAATTAAGAAGGCTTGACTCTACTCCAAAATTGAGTTGTTAATAAAATGAAAATTATTTACAATGGAATCAGGAATTGGGGTGAAATATTTTTTTTTTTTTTTAACTTGAAACACGCCACCTAACGTATTAAAATATTATATAGGTAATACAATATTTTAACTAGAGCCCACTGTGAAGATTTTAAATTTAATTAAGATATTTTTATTGTAGAAATAAGAGGACATATCTCACTTTTTGACAAAATTGAAAAATGCAAAGCATTCGATTCAAAGTTTTCTGGTGAACCGATTTGAACAATCCTTAGAGATCCATACTCAGTAAAATACTGATTGAAAACGGGTCTTTTCTTAACTAGGAGACTAGCAGTTTTAGACAAAATTTGCCAAGAAGAACGAACAAGTCTCAAAAAAAACGAAAGAGTTAAGAAATAAGAATGCTAACGGACCTAAAGTAAAAAATCTGATGTGAATGAAATTTTTAATCTTCAGTTCAAATAATATAGCTATTGCCCCCGAGTTTGGCGTAGTAGGTAGCGCGCCTACCTCGTATACCAAACGTCGCGGGTTCGGACCCAGGCAGTCCGATGATTTTATTTAAGCCATTTGGATACCAGATGGCTTAAATAGAAATGCCTGACCCCACAATATATATATTATACTTACAACGGTTATCGTCAAAGTCTTAAATGGCCTAAGTTCCCGAAAAGACTGTGTGAATGTGTGTGGAATGTGAGTGTGAATGAGAAAAAGCGTGAATGTTTATAAAAAAAAAAAAAAAAAAAAAATATAGCTATTTGCAAAAAAATCGTCATGGAACATCAAAAGCCTGGTGTGACTGGTCGCCACACCAGATTTTTTGTGTCGATATATATTTAGTTTCCAACAGTACGGTACAATCGAATTTCAAGACGTAAAATTTATAAGTAGGCCTATAGGAAAATACTTATATTTTATTACCATGGCAACCATTTCTCGTATCTTTCCTATGAAGTACAAGAGTAAAGTGGTCTTCAGAAGATTTCAATGGCAAAATAAGAATATACAATTTAAAGAGCATCTAAAAAATATTTGAATTTTGAATTTTAATCAAAATCGTAGGAGCGAATTTTGAGAAATTCAAAAAAACTGGAAAAGTGAATCTGCAAAGTACTAGTACTTTTTGGCCGATTTCGTTCAATAGCTTCGTGTCACATCCCAGGGGGGTACCTAACCTTAACGTTTTTTTTTTTTTTTTTTAAACATTCACACTTTTTTCTCATTCACACTCACACTCACACACACATTCACACGGTCTTTTCGGCAACTTAGGCCATTTAAGACTTTGACGATAACCGTTATTGATAATATACACATATTAGGGGTCCAGGCATTCTTACTTAAGAACCTTAACGTTCTTGAGATATTTTGTTCACAGACAAACAGACATACACGCACACACAGATTGGCTATGTCGCGAAAACCGCTTTTTTGGATTCAGGGGACCTCAAAACGTGTATATCCATCAAAATCTCGACATCGAATTTTTGACATGAATCCAATACTTTATCTCTATATATATTTACATATATAAAGGTAAGAGAAAGTAAAAAATTTGAATTTTGTCATTGGGCAAAAATCAAATTTTTTATTAAAAGAAGAAAGAACATTAATAATAGCAATATTATTTTTTAACAATAATTAAAGCCGTCCCGTGACTGAGACGTTAGAGGTGTTGTCAATATTGATAATCTTAAAGCCAAGGGTCGCGGGTTCGGATCCCAGATAATCCGATCAATATTTATTTAAATCATTTTGATATTAATATCTTTGTAGAAGGATCTCTTTGGTTCAATCAAGTGAATTGAAAAAATTTTAAGCACATGAACAGACAAGTTTTTTTTTTTTTTTTTTTTTTTTATAAACATATAGGCTACTATACTATAATAAATAATTATATCCTTTTATTTATTATTTTAAAATTAATTTTTTTTTTAATTTGCTAAAATAAGGGACAAGGGTAGATTTTATGTAAATTAAACAAGTATAATAAATATTTATGATATTTTATTATACATACAGACGAGATTTATAAACAGTAAGACAAATAAAAAAAAGGACAGATGTAAGTTGGCGGGTAGCAGGTCAGTCGGCCGGCGAATCTCAGCAGATGCGCGAATAATTTAGGCGATTATATTATATTTGGCAAGACAAAAACAAAAAAAAAAAAAATAAAAAATAAAAATAAAAAAAAATAAAAAAACAGGCGAATCTCGAATCTCAAATGGGAACACTAGGGCTCACCTTGAAGCCTGCACCTGGAAGTCACGGCCACGCCTCGCCATAGGCCAAAAAATATCACCCGCTCTCCTCTCTTTTTTTTATCTCTCTCCTGATTCTTGCCATTTCAGTTTTGATCTTTTCTCTCCCCTATATCCGCTTTCTTTTTCAATATCTTGTAACGAGAAGAATTGTTATCTTTAGTATTGTCTTTTGTTTGTTTTAACGAGGTTATTTGTTTTTGTTTTACAATATATGAGACTTTTAACTTTAAAACTTGTTGTTTTCGATCTCATATAAATAAAATTTTTCATTCTTTTTAAGAAATTTTTTTATTAAAAAATAAAATAATTCAAATTGATATAGGGATGAATGAACAATATGCAATATTTAGAGTCTAAATAGATCCTATCCTATCAATTGCGAATTACGTTACACATAATTTCGAAAAAGTAAAATGGGTGATGATCAAGAGCGGATACAGAGGTGTTTCTCGGGGTGCCCGGGGGTAATCTGGTGTGAATGGTCGAACAGCACACAATTTTTTCTTAATTTTGGTAATTTAAAGGCGCATTCTGTACTTGTTTGCTAGAATATAAATACAAATCAAATTTTTAAGTATTAATTTTTAAAATTTTACATTAAAAATAATTTTTTTTTTTCGAAAAAAGTATTTTTTCAAATCTCGGGGGGCGGGGGGAATTATCCCCTTTACCCCCTCCCTTGTATCCGCCCTTGGTGATGATTTTAGTAAAAGATTTATTTATTTGCTTTTTTATAGGGTGCATCAGCTTCTAGGCTATTTTGCACCACATATTTTTTTTTTTTTTTTTTTTTTTTTTTTTTTACAAAATCACCGATACAAAATAATATACAATATAATATATATAATTAAAAAAAAGTTAAAAACTCAATATAAGTATAGTCCATATAAATTTCAGATGATGTATGTTGAAGAAAACTGCCACTGTAGCTTGCGGATAGTAACCACTGTGTTACACTGGGTCTAATGCAGTGTTTCTCAAACTAATTGTAGCTGCGAAAAAGTACGAATACTACTGTAGACCTATAGTGTAGTTCTTCTTCCACGCCTTATTGCCTATTTCCCTCTAGCCCTATCATGCGTTTTTGCGACCGAGAAGGATAGAACAGGCCAGCCCGTCGCACGGTCTGACGCCTATTGAAAAGAGGAAGGAAGAAACAGACATTCAAAGAACAAAATGTATGCCCAGCTCGGGCAGCTCGTGGTCGCCATCCACGTACCCACAAGATGTGGGCCCCTGAGCGAAGATCTATAGTATAGTTCTATAGTTTGCAAATGTAATATTATATCTGTAAACAGCAAAAAATAATATACTTTTTATTTGTTTTAAGTAAGTTTAATAATCTGTATATGTACATAACAAAATTAAAATTTGTAAAGAAAAATATACATTTTTTATGCGATGGGTGGGACTGATGTAGAGAAAAAGTTTTTATATTCGATACATCGCCTGCTGAGAATCATAGTAGCGAAAGTCCGACAATTCGAGAAAAGGCGTTTGA
Source organism: Euborellia annulipes (assembly GCA_023213315.1). Taxonomy (NCBI): domain Eukaryota; kingdom Metazoa; phylum Arthropoda; class Insecta; order Dermaptera; family Anisolabididae; genus Euborellia; species Euborellia annulipes. The sequence continues at coordinate 69,019 of JAKCPI010000523.1, read as the reverse complement.
AAATTTTATAAACATATCCATTTAAATAGCCGGGCAACAGATGAATAGGGCAGAATCAATAGCAAAGAATGGAAATATATTTACGCCACTTTGGCACTATGAGATGACGTTTTAACAACGTTTAGTAGGCTTAAGTCAAAAATTGAATTTTCGGACTTTCTCCAGTATGATTCTAAGCAGGCGATATATCGATGCCAGGCTGCTGTCGTTTAGTCGTTTTCTTTTAAAATACTTGTATTAGAATCTATTAGGAGACAATTATTACAGAATATTTCTGTGAATTGAAGTTTGTTCGCAACAAGATTTGAGAAACACCGATCTAATGAGTTGCATTCATTAGTTATTTTTATATATCCTCGAAGGTAAGCAGCTCATATGATCAACTTACAAATAAATTCTTCAATTAATTTATTTTCAAGTGTTTCCACGCACTCTCATTTATTTGTTAATTTGTAGAGAGAATTAACAAATTCAAATGTGCGGTCCATTCTAAAGAAGCAGCTCTTGACCATTTAATAAATAAATCATTTATGATTTGGTCATGTGGGTTGCTTAACTTGCAGGGGTTTATTTTCCATCAACGAATTTGTCTGAGCAATGATGATATAGAATCTATTGGGAAAAAAAAATTTATTTTAGATCTATATAAAAATAATTAAATTTAAACAACTATAAAAAAATAAGTAAGAAAAATAATCTCAATATCTTAATTAAAATTAAAAATTATTTTAATTTAAACAAAAAATAAGCCATCAGACAGATCTAATATAAAATTAAAGGATCTATAAATCATATTTTTAATCACGTTACTTTCAAGTATTAACTAGTGTGTAATAATCTATCCAAAATTTGATGCAATATTTTTTTTCTACCAAATTTTTTAACCTTGGAGATTTTGCAATTAATTTCTGCTGATTATACATCCGTGGCTGCATACAGCCAATGATTATATTATTAACGATTTCCTTTTTAAAAGTCAATGCTATGTTTAAGATATCTGTTTTTTTTTTTTTTTTTTTTTATCCAGTTAACACTTACAGGTTTTCTTATTTCTTTTTTTTATGATTTTTCAAATTAATAATGATTGGAAAAAATTTGGCTTGGTTAAATAATAATAATTGGGTTGTAAATTAGATAACAAATATTTTTTTTTTTTTTTTTTTTCAAATATCAAAAATAAAGAGGGGACAAAATTAACCAAACAAATTTCAAAAAATAAATGTTATTCGATCATATATAAACTAATGGTAAATAATAAATTGAGACTTGAGTCGAAAACAAAAGCTCTGGCAAGGAACAGAAGGAAGAAATTAAGAGTTTCAAAAAGTAAGATGTTGCCATCGGGATCGCTGTTATTAAACAAGACTGATCCTAAGATGGATGGGTGACTCCACGATAGATTAAACTGAGTTTTGCACTACAGAATATAAAATAATATATAAATTCCCACTTGAGCAACTACATGATGGACAGATGATTTCAACATTGAACAAACAAGAAATCCTACCTACTGGCAACTGAAAGAAACACCATTCTTCCTAGTTTTTTTTTTTTTTTTTTTAACACTCACACTTTTTTCATACATCCACACCCATATACACACCCATACACAGTCTTTTCGGCAACTCAGCCTTTTAAGCCATTTGTTATCAAAATGGCTTAAACAAAATGATCGGACTGCCTAGGATCCGAATCAGAGACCCTCGGTTCAGAAGGCCAGAACGCTAGCAACTACACCAAGGCCCGAGAGCATTCTTCCTAGTTAAAGAAGAATATATGTTCGAAATAGTGGCTGTGAGATGTCTAGATGGATAATTATGGGCAGGAGCAGCCAATAAATAGACTCTGTATGCAGATTCAATCACCGGAGACGTTTCGGTTCCTTTTATTTAAGAAGCATCATCAGTCCTTACTAGAAATATACATAAAACATTAACATTGTATATATAAGAAATTGATTATACAAAATTAACAAACAAAAATTTTAATATTTTTGTAAAATAAAATAAATATTGGTCTTACGATTGAAATACAATTGCACAGAGTTAGTCAGTGTTATCTTTGGCATATACATTGTTGTTTCGTCATAAAAATGTTACACATGTATATTCCAGGTCAAAAATTTTTTATGTACATTTCTAGTAAGTACTGAAGATGGTTCTTAAATAAAAGGAATCGAAACGTCTCCGGTGATTGAATCTGCATACAGAGTTTATTTATTGGCTGCTCCTGCCCATAATTATCCATCTAAAGAAGAATATAATTTATATAAATAAATAGAAGAAAAACATTTCAACTGTTAGAAGACAATTCACAGTGCAGTTTTATATATAAAAAATATATTAAAATTCTAAATCTTTTGAAGTTTACTAAAAAGTTTTTTTTTTTAGGTTATTCGATCAATCTTGTCCTGTCGAAAAAGAGATTTATTTTTATTAATCGAATGATATTTTTTTTCGAGATTTCTACAACTGTCATTAATAAACATTATTCTAATCCGAATCAAAATAATTTAAACGTGAGTGTAAAAATAATTTCAAGGAAGTTGTTTAAATGTATACGAGTAAATTAGTTTTGGTTAATAATATTTTTTTTGGAATTCAAATTCATTTTAATTAATTTCTTATCGGGTATATAAATTTACATGAAATCTATTCTATGCATATTTAAACTAATGACTAGAAAGATTGATTACTAAATTATCTTAAATTTATTAGTTCAATATAATACATTTAACTTATTTGACTTTCAGAGATTTCAATTAAATATCAATTAAAAAATTTGATGAAAACAAATTACTTAATATAAGAAAAAAATGATGATATTTAAAGTCGAAAAATAATATTAATAAAATATCTGTATTTAAAAGAGTGATAATCCCTTCTTTTTTAATATCCCTTGAAGAGAGAAAGAGGTTCTGGAGATTAGATAATTAATAAAATTTGAAGATCAAAAGTATCAAAATCTTTCATAAAAAAATAAAAAATATAAAGACAACACAGGCTTAAAGATTCTTTATTTAGCCCTCGTCGATAGTTTCGGAAACTCTACGTCACGCAAGCTCCAGAATCTTAAAATCATCAATAAAAAATTTTTCATGACCTTTGATTTTCTTTTTTTTGTTTCTATAATTATGTAATCCATCTTGTCTCTGTATTTGGAAATGAAATTATTTTGTTTTGGAAAAGAAGAAATAGCTTTTTTATGTCAATTATTTTGTTGAAAACACATTTTTGTATTCATAGGCGTAGCCAGGGCGGGGTTTTGGGGGTTCAACCCCCCCCCCATGGGACCCAAGCCATGACTAGATATTTAATACAAATTATATTTCATATAGGGTAAGAAAAAGTAAAATATAATAATTTATACTCTAGCTAAAAAAAAAACCAAAATGATTTATAAATACCCTAAAATAATCTTAAATTAAAAAAAAAAAATTTCTTGATCCTCCCCCCCCATCAAAAATTTCTGGCTACGCCAATGTTTGTATTTATATTGTTGAATTTTGAGGTCCGAATTTTGAGGTCGAAACTGTCGACTAGAGTTAAATTAAGAAATTTTGGGCGCAAGTCTTCTTGAATTTTTTTTTTACAGTAAAAAATTTCATTTTTATAATATTTTGATTACTGATTTTATAATGCTTGGTATGTTAGTGTTATCCAGATGAACTAGTATAAATATAAGTCTAAAACACACTGTGGTTCTGAGAATGGCCGAAGTAAGACTGGACAAATTAAAATTATGTAAGATAAAGACTTATTTTGTTTTTCAGTTATTCAGATCTCTTCATACAAATTTGATCAATTAATTAATATCAGTAGAGTCCTAAATTCAGAACTTTATTAAAAATTAAACTTTGAAACCTATGTCCGGTAATTCAGTAAGAAATACCTAAAAAAATAATTTCTCCTCGTTTTTTCAAATAGTTCTATGTTATATTAGTTAGACTGACAAGTGAGTGGCATCTGAAAGAGACACCATCCCTTCTTAGGGAGGGGAAAAACGAGTACTTTATTTAAATAAATAAATTCAGTAGTGTTCCATTTATTCCTATCCTTGAAAAAAAGATTTTTAGCTACCATGTCTAATTTTATTCTGTTATATATTTTAAAACAAATTTTATTGTTAATAAATCTAAAAAAAGATACGTACGATAAATTATTTTGATTAATAATATTGATAAATTAATCAAGTTTATTTAGATTTAGAAAAAATTAATAATTTTTATTGAGTTATAATTTATATTTTATTTCTATTTTTTACTCCAATTAAAATTACTAGATTTATACTAATTTATATATAATATAAATAGAGAAAATTTAATTATCTTAATAACGAGCCTAGATTCCATTTTAATAGGTCACATCTAGCAAATCTATTAATAAAATTTTTACAATTTATCAATCGGAATTTGGAATGGTGAAAGCTCATTCATTCGTCGCTAATAAATAAAGATATTAAGATACTTAATCAAATGAAATGGCCGAAGGGCGCAATTCTAGGGAGAGTGAGGGAGGGGATGAAGACATTAATCCATTGACAAATAAGTGGATTGTATGCCCGGAGGGGCTTGAAATCATTGCCACCAAATTGCTTTTGTTTCGAGTCAACAGATACGAATATCTAATTAAAAGAAAAAAAATGAAATTAAATGATCAAGTGAGAAACATCTCAAGTGGCGTTAGAGAAGAAAAAAATTACGCCACAGGGCAAAAAAATTAGACCTTGCTTTTTAATATCATTACGAAAGAAGTATTATATTCTTATTTCAATGAATTGAAATGAAAAGGAAATTTTCTAAAAAAATCACAATTTCTATAGAGTAGCCTACAGTGGACGCGACAAGTGCCTGATGTGCTCGAGAGTGGGGCCTTGAGTTAAGTCAACTAAACCAATATTTTAAAAATAAATAAATCATCTTTTTTTAATGCAACTGAAGAAGAAAAGCTACATTTAAGATAACACTTCATAAACTCTATCACTGAGCTATGGCCAAAAGGCATAATGAATTTATTTATTCATATTTTCTTTGTTTTCTCCGTTTTGTTTATTTTTACTTTCTCTTACCTCTATATATGCAATATATATAGAGAGAGAAAATATTGGATTCATGTCAAAAATTCGATGTCGAGATTTTGATGGATATACACGTTTTGAGGTCCCCTGAATCAAAAAAAGTGGTTTTCGCGACATGTTCTGTCTGTGTGTCTGTGAACAAAATATCTCAGGAACGAAAAGAGCTAGGAGGTTGAAATTTTATATTTAAGTTAGGTACCCCACTGGTACGTGACACGAAGTTTTTGAACAAAATCGGCCAAAGAGTACTAATACTTTACTGATGTACTTTTTTTCGATTTTCTCAAAATTCGCTCTAACGATTTTGATTAAAATTCAAAAATCAATTATTTTTTACCACTTTACTCTTGTAATTCATGAATTCTAATATATCGACGGAAACTAAATATATCTCGACACAAAAAAATCTGGTGTGATAAGCATAGAACATAACTTTATATTCCTGAAGGTAAGAGAAAGTTGTGTGCTGTACGACCAGTCACACCAGATTTTTACTATTTAAATAAATTAACTTCAAGAAAAATTATACTTTATTTTTTAGTGAACCCCTTGGAGCATTTCAGGGAATCAATTTTCTCCTTATTTTAGTCATAATAAAAGAAAAAATCTGGTGTGACTGGCGCACAGCACATAACTTTCTCTTACCTTCGGTAAACGAAAGTTGTGTACTGTGCTTGTCACACCAGATTTTGTGTCGACATGTATTTAGTTCCCGGCAGTAGGGAATATTTGAATTCAGATGTAAAATTTATAAGTATGACAAAATATTTATATTTTGTTACCATGGCAACCATTTCTCCTATCTTTTCTATGGAGAACAAGAGTAAAGTGGTCTTCAGAAGATTTCAATCACAAAATGAGAATATACATTTTAAAGAGAATCTAAAAAATACTTGATTTTTGAATTTAAAAAAAAATCGTTGCAGCAAATTTTGAGAAAATCGAAAAAAACTGAAAAAGTACATCAGTAAAGTACTAGTACTTTTTGGCCGATTTTGATTAAAAGCTTATTTTGTCGGTCCCGGGGGTGTTTAACTTAAATATAAAATTTCAGCCTCATAGCTCAATTCCTTCATGCTTAAAATTGAACACACACCCACTACAGACAGACCATGTCGCGAAAACCACTTTTTACTTTCTCTTACCTATGTATATATGTAATATATATATAGAGAGAAAGTATTGGATTCATGTCAAAAATTCGATGTCGAGATTTTGATGGATCTTCACGTTTTGAGGTCCCCTGAATCCAAAAAAGTGGTTTTCGCGACATGGTCTGTCTGTGGGTGTGTGTGGGTGGGTGTTCAATTTTAAGGATGAAGGAATTGAGCTACGAGGTTGAAATTTTATATTTAAGTTAAACACCCCCGGGACCGGAAAAATAAGCTTTTAATCAAAATCGGCCAAAGAGTACTAGTACTTTACTGATGTACTTTTTCAGTTTTTTTCGATTTTCTCAAAATTTGCTCCAACAATTTTTTTTAAAATTCAAAAATCAATTATTTTTTAGATGCTCTTTAAAATGTATATTCTCATTTTGCGATTGAAATCTTCTGAAGACCACTTTACTCTTGTGTTTCATAGGAAAGATAGGAGAAATGGTTGCCATGGTTACAAAATATAAATATTTTCCCATACTTATAAATTTTACATCTGAATTCAAATGTTCCGTACGTACTGTCGGGAACTAAATATATTCTGACACGAAAAATCTGGTGTGACAAGCACAGTACACAACTTTCGATTACCGAAGGTAAGAGAAAGTTGTGTGCTGTGCGCCAGTCACACCAGATTTTTTAGATTCAGGGGACCTCAAAACGTGAAGATCCATCAAAATCTCGATATCGAATTTTTGACATGAATCCAATAGCCTACTTTCTCTCTATATATATATTACATATATACATAGGTAAGAGAAAGTAAAAACTGTGTAAATACAGGCTTATTTTTGTCTTGAAATATTTTTTTGAAGCCGCCTCAACCACAGAATTATTATTATTGAATAACAGTTTTTGCTCAAAGAAGCTTCACCTCCGTCCTCATTTGAATTAAATAAATAAATAAATAAACTTACAACTTAATTATATCATTAATTATTAGAAAGAGAAAGAAATATAATTTTTTGTTAAATTAATTATTAATTATTAACTCTTTTTCTCTCCTTATAAGGCTAAAAATAAAAAGTTCAAGAATTTTTCATTTTGTAATTAGGTCTTAAATTTTTTTTTTTTTTTATATAAAATAAATATTTAATAAAATATGTAAATATTAATTTAAAATTGTATACTTAATTATTTTATTAGTATGAATTTTAATTAAATTCTTGTATGCAGCTTGAATGAAAATGAAAATCTCTAGAATTAATTCTTCCATAAATATAAGAAATAGAAGATTAAAAAGGAGAAGTGGGGACTTTTTCTATGAGAATAAAAGAAAATGAAAATAGCGTTGGTAGCTGAAATTAGTGCTTAAATGCATTACGCGTGTCCGCCAGGAATCTGCCTACCTTCAATTTATATGGTTCATTGTTTTTAATCCAGGAAACAGAAAATTCAGCTAATTATTATAATATAAGGTTATTAAGAGAAATGTTTATACGTTGCTCTGAAATATGTAGTCTTATAAATTGGAAAAATGTAATAAAAATTTTATTATTCTTTGTTAATTAATTGAGCTGATTTAAGAAAATATTTAGACAAAAGTTTTAAGTGGAAAAGCAACAAAACAAAAAAATTTTAAGTAAATATTTTGAAATTTTTTCGAGAAAATCGATCAAACTTTTATCCTTAGAAATTTTATATAAACATTTTATATAGACATTTTAACAAAGAGAGAAGAAACAAGTAGGTCACTTGCTCGCCCCGACAATTGATGGCAAAAAGGTGAAAACTGATTTAAATTGAACGGTATACATGTCAGCTTTAGCTCATGAAACTCGTAGTTACTATCCACGCACTCACAAGATGGGTGAAAAAAAGTTTTAAGAACCTCTCTCCATTTAAACTTCTTTTTTTTTATTTAAAATATAACAGTTAACTATTTAATTTATAATACAATAATAAATCTAATGGCGAAACCGTGTAAAACCGCTAGCCTGGAAGTCAGTTCCTTCCGAGATTAGACAGAGTCGTGGCTTTCCTTCCTTTTGCGATTGAATTTTTTTTATCAGAAATTTATCAGCATTTATCAGGAACAAACCAAAGGAGATGCGCTTGTAAACACACACCTGTGCTTATAAGCAAAGGAAGGGGGATGCCAATATTAACTTACAACCTGATTGGTCAAACAGAGTGTGTTGTTTTAAAGATTGAACAAATGTTAAATAAAAAAATTTTTTAGATATCTCAGGAAATGATAAAAGGTTTTTTTTACACCTGCATTAACTCTTAGAATACCAGGTATTATTTGAATTTTAGAAGACCGATAAAATTCAATTTTAAACTAAGCCATTATGAATCCGAAGTTTGTGTTTATAATTAATTTTTAAGGAAGAAATTCCTTAAAAAGAAATTTAAAAAACTCGAGCCCTAATTGGAAACGAAAAATATTTTTGCATTTATTTTCAAAATTTATAATTAATTTGACATTATAGAAAAATAATATAATTTATTTGAAAATTTTGCACAACTTTTTTTTACAAGCATTAGAAAATAAGAACAAAAAAATTTTTGAGCTTCCAGGAGTAGGGATGCATGCATATTGCAGCCACGAAAAATAAAATAATTTTTATATTATTTCGCCGACGTTTCTGGAACGCATCTTCAGAACAAAATAATTGTCGCAGTATATATTAATGGTTTACTTGGTACTGTGTGATAATTATCTCTTCCTGAAGATGGGAGCAATGTGTTCCCGAAACGTTGATGAAATGATATAAACATTTTTTTATTTCTGCTGGCTGCCTTTCTTTTCCCATTGCAATCATATTCAATCGATATTTTTTTGAAAATTAAATGGTATCTGAACATCGAACCTTTCGTTTCAATATTAAGAATGTATCGATGTATTCGATACTCTAATTCAGGTAATTCACCTAATTAATCCCAATTCACCAAGCTCAAAAAAAATATATTTAAAAATAATTTTGTTCTTTTCTTGCAATTAGATAATTACAAATCATATTTTGTTAACTTTTGTTTAACCAAGTATTTATTAATTTAAATAAGCGAAAAATGTAGCTCAACATGCCCTACTACTGGACCACAGTACCGCACTCGCTTATTTAAATTTGATAGATCGCTAAATCGACAGATCCGTGGTGCGACTCCCGGCAGTACCTACATTTTTCGCTTATTTAAATTAATAAATACTTGGTTATATGTTTTTCATAATTACTTCATGGACCAACACATGACCCAGATAGCACAGTACGTCTTATGTACGTACATGTGCTATCTGGGGATATATATAATTCTTAACTTTTGTTTTTAGTTAACCATACAGATGGACGAAAATGAATTACCAACTTTTAACTTTGCTACCTACAAAAGAGTTTCATCGTAACTTCCAAATGACCAAGAATTTTGTAATGCCAATATACCTAAAACACAATTGAAAAATCAATCAATCATTAAAATAAAAATACTATGAGTATTTTCAAAATAAGTTAATTATTTGAAATATAACTCAAATCATTTAGTCGCTACCATTTTTTTTAATTTCCTTACTATAGGATGCAAGTTAATAAAAATGAAAGAAACTAATACTACTTTTGTAAATGGTTAATAAATATAGAAAAAAACTTGTTAAAGATTTTTATACTGAAATAAATTCGATTTATATCTCTCTAGTCTCCTAGTTATAGACTGAATCAAAAATGAGAGAATAAAACTCGAATAAATTATTCGCAATTTCCTACTAACAAAAATCGAAACTCACTTTCTTTCTGTCTCTTCTATATTAATATATGCACCTACAGGGTGTCAATTTTCTGAGGGGCAATTATTTCGGGCCCGGAAGGGTTTTTCGCACCTAGAAACAATTATAGCCACACCTTAGCCATGGTCAGATGAGACTTTCCAACCAACGAGTGCCTTGTTAAGTGTTTCCAAATACTATCTTGTTTACATTTTCTGAAGCTTATTTGAAATATATCAAAGTCAAATTGGCTTACTTGGCACTTGGAATGCCGATCAAAATATTTACACGTGTCAGAGATTTGGAAATATATTTGTAGTGGAAATTGACTACATTAGAAATAATATTATACTTCTAACTATAATTAGAGTATAGTCAAGTTAATATAAATAATTTTTCAAATGGAAAATTTTTCATTTTACAGGCAATCCAATCATGAGTCAAATTGATAAGCGCTTTTATAGAAAAATTCTATTGTTTAGAAATTGAAAGATAAGCTTTGAATTGAAATGAAATCATGTCATCAAATATTATATTAATTATTATTACACGAGGTAAAAATTTAACAACCGACCAGGCATACGTATATCGCTTATTTCCTGTTTAACCGAACGCCTTTGATAAATAGATGACTCGGCGTTGAAAAATGTGAATGTAAATTATAAAAATCTGGTGTGACTGGCGCACAGCACACAACTTTCTCTTACCTTCGGTAATCGAAAGTTGTGTTCTGTGCTTGTCACACCAGATTTTTGTGTCGACATGTATTTAGTTCCCGACAGTATGGAACATGAATTCAGATGTAAAATTTATAAGTATGGGAAAATATTTATATTTTGTTACCATGGCAACCATTTCTCCTATCTTCCCTATGAAATACAAGAGTAAAGTGGTCTTCAGAAGATTTCAATCGCAAAATGAGAATATACATTTGAAAGAGCATCTAAAAAATAATTGTTTTTTGAATTTTAAAAAAAATCGTTGGAGCAAATTTTGAGAAAATCGAAAAAAACTGAAAAAGTACATCAGTAAAGTACTAGTACTCTTTGGCCGATTTCGATTAAAAGCTTATTTTTCCGGTCCCGGGGGTGTTTAACTTAATTATAAAATTTCAACCTCCTAGCTCAATTCCTTCATGCTTAAAATTGAACACACACCCACCCACCCACCCACCCACCCACACACACACACACACACACACACAGACAGACCATGTCGCGAAAACCAGTTTTTGGATTCAGGGGACCTCAAAACGTGAAGATCCATCAAAATCTCGACATCGAATTTTGACATGAATCCAATACTTTCTCTCTATATATATATTACATATATACATAGGTAAGAGAAAGTAAAAAATATATATTATTCAATATTTAATTAAATATTTTAGAAGAAATTAAAAACAGGCGATTAGAAACAAAAAAAAAAAAACTCATAAAAATTCATTCAATCAGATATTTTTAAAGGTTAGAGATTTTTTTTTAAATTTATCAGTACAAACACGAAATGTCAAAAAATAATAAAATATTTAGTATTCATTTTAATTATAAAAGAAAAAAATTAGATTAATTTACCACATGTAATATCTGTATTTATAAAAAAAAATATATAGATATACAGGGTGTTTCTGAAATAGGCTGTTAAACTTCTGGAATGGTTTTCTTATATTCAAATAAAGAAAAAAGTTTCTTATAGCCTAGGTCCAAAAATGATTCGTTTTTCTGCTAGCCGCCATTTTGATTTTATTTTTTGTTTTTTCACTAAATTTTTTTTATCTACAGAATGGTTTGAAAATGGAATTTGACATGGTACTTGCTGAGTTTAGCCATGATAGAGTTTAGCAGTCTATTTGAGAAACATCGTGTATAGATTGACAATTAATTAATCGGCGAAGAAATTCCTTGTTTTTGAAGTGAAACTTCTTTAAAACAATTTCGATTCTCGTTCCTCAAAGCTTTAAGAAACGCTGCATCCCCTCTACTTAGCGCCGCCCTCCAATGACTTCTTGAGTTAGTTTGTGGTCACATATTCAAAAGCCCAAAAAAATTTAAATGTTCTTATGTAATGACATCACTGTGTAAAAAGAAAAGGGCAGCTGTCGACGCGATTAGACTCAACACATTTATATTAATAACTTAAAAGCCGCCCTCGAGCTTGGCGTAGTTGGTAGCGCGCCTGCCTTGCATACCAAGGGTCGAGGGTTCGGATCCCAAATGGCTTAAATAAGAATGTCTGGACCCCAATATAGTAACATATATATTTTCCTAATAACGGTTATCGTTTAAAGTCTTAAATGACCTGATTTGCCGAAAAGAGTGGGTGTATGTGTGTGTGTATGTGAGTGTGATTTGGAAAAAAGTGTGAGTGTTCAAAAGAAAAAAAAAAAACTCAAAAGCCAGTTTATTTATATTTACAAATTTTCCTTAGTAAGGAATGGCGCCTGTTAATAAATTTTTATAGATGAATAAGAAAATATATAGGGCCTACATCACGTTTAGGTCCGTGAAGAAAATTCATATTAATTAATATGTATTTACTAAATCAAACAGTCGGATGCGAAACATGAATCTGCCGATTTGTACTTAGCATGCCCTACCACAAGATCATAGCATCGCATTCGGCTATTTGAATTTAAACAGATTGCTTTTAAAAAATCAGGAGAAATCTGCCAATCAGACGCAATCTTGATGGACAATTAAGAATATCTATTATCGTGTTAGGTAATAATAAATCATTTTTGCAAAATGAAAATTCTGTATTGAAATATTGTAAAAATAATTTTAAGCTTTTACATTAAAGATAAATTTTTTTAGGACATAGGCCTATTTCATAAAAAATATAAAAAAATAAAACCTCAGCGACATGATTGTTTTGCTTTAAGCAATTTGAAGGTAAAATATACAAAATTTCTCGAATTAAAACTTAATCACAAGGTCTTTCTTAATCAATTCTTAACGCTTCACTAGTCATCTAGGCTACTTCGGAGGAATAAAAAAAAACTACTTAAAAAAATAATTAATTAATAAAAACTAATCTAAAAAAAAATATTTTTTGCATAAATTTTTACCTTTTACGGCTCATTCCGTTCCAATTGAATAAATTAAATCGCTAATTAATTTTTATTATTATTTCTTATTGAAAATTGATATACTAATAGTACAATAACATAATGAAATTTAGATATTATTTTCCAATCGACAGATGTTATTTGGATTTGAATCTAGAAAAAAAATCTGAATTTTAATATTTCCTTTTTAAATAATTCATTAATTTCAGTTTCCCTTTTTCTCACCCTTTTTTACCTGTTATAAAATTTGCATTAATAATTTATTCCCTCTGGCGTCATTAACATATTTCTATTGACTTATCTATAACTCTGATTGTTTGTAATATTTAATTTGTAGAATTATTTAATGACAACAAAATATCATGGGAACCTTAAATAAAATTTTTATGATTATTATATAATGTTTAAAAAGTATTATTCATAGAGCCTATTTATACAATAAAATAAAGGAAAAAGGAAAACAATTATGTAAACTTGAATCAATGAATCCAATCAGATTTATTTAAAATTCATAAAAGTTGAATATCAAATAAGTTTTTGCTTATTCAATGAACCATTCTGAGTGATAACGATTTCAATAACTTGGAAATTTATTTTATAAAAAGAAATATGAAATGTCACCATATTCAGGTGAAATTGAAAGCATGAGGTTTCGATGGATTTTTCTCATTTTCTTCAGAAAATCTTTGAGAATATAGTACTTTTTCATTATCTTTAATTAGATAATGCTCATCTTTAAATTAGGTTAATAAATTGCAGGCTCAGATTCTTAGATAAAGAAGTATGAGCTCTTTCTCTGCCCGAAAAAGTAAAACAGGATTAATTATAAATATTTTTTGAATGATAGGCTTAGTCAATTTAATTAAAAAAAAAAAATTGCATCGATTGAGCGAACCCATGGTCCCTACTACAAGAGGCAACTGTTCCCTAGGGGCTTAATTATTGTAAATAAATTAAATAATGTCTAGATTATGACGAAAATAAAGGTGGGTGGCTGTTCGCGAATCAGAAAATGTGACAGGAGAGGAAGTCAATCAGTAGGGTAGCCTCTAACTCTCTAAAGGAGACTTTAAGCAGGCATGTGCAATCTTTTTGTACCAGCATGCACAAATCCCCTTCCGTCACCACTCGGCACAAGCATGCTTATGCAAGAAACAGCTTATGCCGAAAATTAACCTAAAATGTCAAACTCGGAAGGTTATTTATTCGATGATAATCACTTGCTTTAAACAGAGATACAATAAATATTAATATTTTATTGCTTAAATAAGAATGCCTGGACCCCAAATAAATATATATTATTAAATAACGGTTATCGTAAAAGTCTTAAATGGCCTAAGTTGCCGAAAAGACTGTGTGTGAATGTGAGAGTGAATGAGAAAAAAGTGTGTTTAAAAAAAAAAAAAAAAAAAAATATTTTATTGAAATTTTAAATGATTTTTTTTTAAGACTTTTTCGACAACTAAGGCCATTTAGGCCCCATCCCTATTTATTTCAAATGATTTGTAGTCAAATCAAATGAAATAAATTTTTCTCGCTTGGGACGGGAAGCGAACCCGGGACTCCGGCGCGAGAGGCTGGTGTCATCTCTCTGAGCCACGGCTCCCGGGTTTAAATGAATTAATATATATTAAATAAATATCAAATGTCAAGACGCCTATAAAATGGCGGAGAGTTTTGCTTGCGCAAATATGTTTGTGTATGATTAAAACTCAATCGAGTATCAAGCGGCTTCCACAATTAACATGCTTCCGCATAATTCTCCTATAGACGCTACAGTTTGCTTGTACAAAAAGATTGCACATGCATGCTTGTCAAGTTTGCAGTTACGTATGTATCCGCCTTTAGAGTTTTATTCGATTAAGATTACCCAAATGGCTGACTTGCATTCTTGTCACATTTTCTAGATTAAAAATTTTAATTAATCCTCCATCGTAGAAATTGAGATAAATTTCATTTTTTTGATGGAATATTTCTATTGTTTAGTATCAAAATTTTAACATAGGTAGAGGTAAAGGTGGTATTATGAGCCCCTAGTTTCTTTTTTGTTATAATAAATTTTTTTAAATAATTTTTGCTAAATTATTTGTGTTGAACTTCAACTATAACAATTGATGAATATATTTAAAAAGTATGCAGTCGATTAAATACACAGAAAGTGAAATAATAACAAAAAATCAAAAAAGTTCGTTTTGTTGAAAAAATTTTCTGTGCTGGTATTATGAGCCCCTAGAGTAAATACATGAAAAAGAGTGTTAAAAAGAGGTTAGTAATACAAATATCCTTTATGAAAATTGTATTTTGTTAATTACAAAACTATATTAGTGTAAATAAGTTGGAAAACAGAAAATATTTTATGATCTGCAAAAGTCACAAATATAAACATCTTTTTCAGTCCCAGCACAGTCATTGTGCGCCCACATTTCACACATCAGGCACTATATCCACAGTTCTCCTTGATGATTGGCAGACTAAAGTCCTTCACAAAACTTACAGGGCGTATGCTCATCTCCGGGAT
This sequence comes from Euborellia annulipes, assembly GCA_023213315.1. Taxonomy (NCBI): domain Eukaryota; kingdom Metazoa; phylum Arthropoda; class Insecta; order Dermaptera; family Anisolabididae; genus Euborellia; species Euborellia annulipes. The sequence goes on along the minus strand of JAKCPI010000523.1, from coordinate 53,501 downwards.
TATCAACTCCCACTGGCATTTCCAAAACGGACTTTTCGGTATTGACGGACCATCAAAAAGTGGGGCTCATATACCAGGCACAGAAGGGGGCTCACATTACCGACATAGCCATATTGAATTTCCTCAAAGCATATTTTATCTTTGTTACTGTCTAAATTAATTATCACCTACATTAAATCAAAGCTTAAAACCTACTCTATTAGATTGCGTAGCCTATTAGAGTAAATGCAATCGAATAATAATCATAATTAAGGGCTAAATAGGTACCTTTCAAAGTTTTTTAGTAGAAGAAAACACAAACACCTGATTTATCCACCATCTATCATCAACAACTGAACCAAAGCTCTCTAGAGGCCTAAAAAAGAACGGAACACAGTGTTTCCATCAATCCCCATTAGATTGTGTGAACTCTATGACGAGATATATTGGGGGCTCATAATACCTACAGGGCTCATATTACCACCTTTACCTCTATATCTAATTTAAAATTTTTTCAGTAACTAATTATTTTGCAATAATCTTTTATTGATCATGCAAATTTTTACGGTTAAAAATTATGGTTGATTTTTTGGTGTCTACCCAAATTTCTTTTGTGGTGATGCATTATCCCACACAACCTAATAATCAATTTTTTTTTTTTACAAAACGTGTGAAAGTCGCTAGCTTTTTGACATTTAATAAGGATCTTTGTGTTTGAATGCGTGAATGAATGAGGTGATATGAAAATATCAGCCTTCGTCATTGAGCCAAATAGGTAGAAATTATCCCAAATTTGACAGCCGAAGGGCGATCGACCCTCCACGAAAATTATAGGGCGCAAAAGAGAAGCCGCCTATGTTTAGTTGCTATTGTCCCAGGATAAAATTCATTGGACTCATCACGAAATAATATAATTATTGAACATGTGTACCCAAAAAAGAGCTCTCTCTCTCTTTAGAAAATCTCAATCCTGCCGATGCCTTGTTAAAGTGAGGGACAGATTGGCCGACAAAAGGCTCGTAAAAAAATCACCTGATTGTCTGTCCGTCCTCTCACGGCAAATATAAAAACCAATTTAGGTATTAGTGTTATTATAATTATCACTTAGAAAATAGATAAGTGGATAATTATTTAAAATAAATTTTTAATACGATAATAATAAAATTTTTATTATATGTTACATATATACGTGTTTATATTACTGTAAATTTATTTCCTTTTTAGTAAACAGGAACAGATTTCAGATACCTTCAGATGTCCTTGTTTAAATCATTAAAAAAAAAAAAAAACTCAGAAATTTAAAAAATAAATTAACGTAATGTTATAATTTAAATTACAATTTTTAATATTTAATAATTTTAATAATGAATAAGAGAAACTGAGATGTGCACATACATACAGTGTATATAAAACTAAAGAAAGTTATTCTCTTTTAGAAACTGTTACTCAAGAGTGAAAAAAGTTTTACCTAATCCTTTTGTTTTCACTTTTCTAAATTATTATTGCTTTGTTCATATTAATATAATGTATTATTTAATTAATTTTTTTTTTTTTTTGCACATTTAGCCGGAAGCAAATGGACTTAATAAAGAAATACAAAATGTATTTATCTTAAGTCTTAAGGAGCTCACTGGAACAATTAATCGAAAAATCAATTCTTGAATAAGTCATTTGGATTGTCTACCTTCCAGCATCGGGAGTGGATGCTATAATTAGTCTATGATTAACTCCAGAATAGAATCTCACAATGCTAGCAGCAAATACATTTTCATCCATAAAGTCAATATTTTTTTAGGAGATATGACTAAACCAGATCCTTATAAAAGGCTCGTCCATCGTTGATCTTAAAGAACCTACTCTGGGGTTAATCTTAAAGAGTTTGTAGTCTCTATATACGACAAATGTCGTAGTTCCTTAATGTTGGAACACAAAATTTTTCGATTAATTGCGTCGGAGGTTCTTCTTAAGATTGGTTCACATATAAACAAAATAATATATTGTTTTATCCACATATTTAAATAAACGAAGACAAAAGGATTAGGTAAAAAACTTTTTCACTTTTGAATAGTTTTAAAAGGAGTATAACTTTCTTTAATTTTATATACACTAAATGTGTTCCACTTTTCTATTATTAATTACTGGTATATCTTTTATGATCACATCCCCTTTAGCACTATTTCAAAATTTTGAAAACGACATCCATTTTTATTTTTATTTAAGTCTTTTCGGCATTTTAGGCTATAAAGACTTTAACAATAGCATTATTTAAATGAATAAATAGGGATTGAATTAAATGGGGGTCCAGACACATTTATATACACCATTTGGTATCCAAATGATTTAAATAAATATTTATCGGACTGCCTGGAATCCGAACCCGCGCCGCGTGGTTTTAAGATTATCAATATTGATATTTTTCAATATCTCTAACCTCTCAGTCATGGGTCAAAAATCAAAAATTTATGCATCCAAGAGACTATTTATCAGTAAATTAAAATTAAATATACAAATTAAACACTAGATAATTTGTTTCAAAGGTTTTATTAATTAAAAAATTAACACTTGATACGTATTCCGACGACATCCTTGTCGAAATAACCTAGTGTTTAATTTGTATATTTAATTTTAATTTACAAAATGTTTCAACGAGAACCAACGGTCGAAAGTTTAAATCTTATTTATCAGTAGGTCGGAAACTAAACATTATGAGGACTCTCCCTCTCTTCAGTCATATTCTATTCAGTCATTAGTGTCAGAACTGACACGTTGAGGTCACTCTGAGGTGTAACTTTCATGGGAATAATACTAGAGTTGGATAATTTTTTTGCCATGAGGTGGATTTGAATTCGAGTTGTCTTCAACTCAGGGTTTTAAACTTATCCCTTTGGCTAATAGAGGCGAAATAAAAAATTCTATTAGAAATTTCATAGGTCCATAACAAATAATTTGAAACACATATTTTACCCTCCAGACAGAAGTAATAAACAGATCCGTATGACTAGTTACTCTCACCTTAATTAAAATTTATTATATTTTCTAAATGACTAATTTTAATAAATTTCACGATTTCTTTACAGACAACCCAACCGCAAGATAAATAGATTAAATTGAGTAATTTAAAGATAATGTCCAATTACTAGAGCCGAAATCTGTTATAAATTCATCCTTATTGATCTAATTGTTTAATATATCATAATTAATATCGCCAGGAGCGACATTTGAACGAACATCTCCTGACAAACGAATAGGGATAAAATTTAAACAATATATTATAATAAGACTAAATTCCTCATAGTACAATATTAAATAAGTTGGTTGGCATTTGTGGAATGAAACAGAAAAAAAAATGAAGACCTTGTCATAGATATGGCCTGGAATTTTTTGGCCTCATTCAGAGCAAGAGCCCAGTCAATAATTTTATTTTGAAATTGAAATTAGTGACGAATTTCAATTCAATATATACAGTATATTATTCAAATTTTAAATAATTTTAACCTCATTTTTTTCTTTTTATTTCAATTATTTCTTTTTTTTAGAGTTATATCTTGGTATAAGATAGATTTTGATCTTTTTTTATTTAGTTGCCTTTCGTTATGCACGTATAAGTAGTTCTTTTCTCTTTTACTGTAATACCACCGCGTTTACACCGTTAATGTATACTGTGCTAAATTTAAACCGTATTAATCGAGTAAAATATCCATGAAATGATACTTCAAATTTTTTTCATCCTTTTGTGTTGTTAATATCTAAAAAGATAATAAAAGTTATTAAATACACTTTATTAAACATTTTTTATTAATTATTTACCTCCTGTTTTTCACCACCGATCAGGGGTTTAATAATTCAATGATTTTTTTGGATGGAGCGTGTAAATATTCTTTAAGCTTATATTATTGAAATATATAAAGAATATATAAAGGAAAATAGCTAAATCTTTTTAACTTTGCCCATCAACCGTAGGTTGGACAGGTAAAGTTAATTTAATTTTTAAATCCTTTTCGGCTACAGATGCCTTTTAGGAGTTGAATTTATATATTTTTGAAATACGCTCCACACGCTAATTGCTCGAGGTCACCAATCCGGAGCTTTTGCCGCGCTTTAGCTAAACCTAAGTATGGAGAGCAGATTTGTTGTTGATATTTACCAGAATAGAATTAAATTTTAAATTTTTTTATTATTATGAGTCAATCAGTTGTATTATAATACAAGTGATAGCCCGCGAGTTTGGCGAAGGGGTTAGCGTGCTGGTCTTGTATACCAAGGGTCGCGGATTCGGATCTCAGGGATTTGGATACCAAATGGCTTAAATATGCCTGGATCCCAAATACTATAGGCCTATATACAGTATATAATCAAATGGGAAGAATAAATGAGCAAGCAGCTAGTTATATTTTAATTTATTAACAAACCAGGACCGACGTTTCGGTCAAATATGGGACCTTCTTCAGGGCCAGGTTAATGTCTGAAAATACATATAATCCTCGCCAAGTTATATTGGGCATTCACAATTAGATTAATCATGATTATGCCTCAAATTTTATTGTTATCATACCATGGACAGAGAGTGAATGATGATATGTATTTTCAGACATTAACCAGGTCCTGAAGATGGTCCCATATGTGACCGAAAAGTCGGCCCTGGTTTTTTAATAAATTGAAATATAACTAGCTGTTTGCTCATTTATTCTTCCTATTTGATTATCAACACTCAGCTATATACCTCCTTCAAATACAGTATATAATTAATATAATGGTTATCGTAAGGCCTTATATGGCCTAAGTTGCCGAAAAGATTGTTTGAATGTGTGTGTGAGTGTGAGTGTGAATGAGAAAAAGTGTGTTTAAAAAAAAAAATACAACGGATCGACTATAATAAGCCAAAAGTATACTTTTGTCTTATTTTAATTAAAACAATCATCATTTGAGATAAGACAAATAATTTTAAGGAAATTAAAAGAACCGGTTGGCAAATAATTTTTTAAACTGTTATAGATTAAAAGATTCTCAAATTATTCGTTCTCAGATCTGATCAAAGGGACACTTAAGGAGTCATTAACAATAATAATTATTTACTTATATTAAAAAAAGGTTCTCTATGAGTGGGTGTGTGTCAAAAGAAATTATCAAAGACCCACTTGGCGATTGATAGTCAGTAGAATGAGAGAGGAAGGAAAAGGGATGTGATGCCCTTCATGTTCTTGGCTGTCCCCGTGTGAATCTCTTCGCATTTGCATGTCTGGCACCTGGTCTTGAGGAACGTATCGGTGTGGAGTGGCATGGAACGTGTGAACTAAATCACAAATCACGGGCGTGGCGTGTCCAGCATCCTGTCTGTCTCTCTGACTTCTGGTCATTGGGTTCCAAGGGTTCGTTTCAAGCTCCGCTGATTTATTTACATGTCATTTCCTGCACTCGACTCACCGAATCAATCAGAGAAGGACCCTCTTTTTTTTAAATACCGGACTTCCCTGATTAGCTGTTCAAAATAATTAAGAGAAAAGAAAAAAAAATTGAAAAAAATGCACAATTTTCATCAAATCTTTTTACTTCCTCTTACCTATATAGTATATGTTAAGGGGTATACATATATATAGAAAGTACGGTATTGGATTTATGTCGAAAATTTGATGTCGGGATTTTGGTGGATATACAAGTATTGAGGTCCCCTGAATTCAAAAAAGGGGTTTTTCGTGACATGGTCTGTCTGTCTTTCTGGGTGTGTTCAATTTAAAGCAAGAAGGAATTGAGCTAAGAGGTTTAAATTTTATATTTAAGTTAGGCACCCCCGAAGGGTGCGAAAATAACCTTTTAATCAAAATCGGCCAAAGAGTACTAGTACTTTACTGATTTTTTTTTTTTTTTTTTTTCAAAATTCACCGATTCAAAATCAACGATTTTGATTAAAATTCAAAAATCAAATATTTTTTAGATGCTCTTTAAAATGTATATTCTCATTTTGCCCCTGAAATCTTTTGAAGACTACTTTACTATTGTACTTCATAGGAAAGATAGGAGAAATAATTGTAACACATAATAATAATAATGATAATAATAATGGTAACAAAATATAAATATTCTCCCATGTTTATAAATTTTATATCTTGAATTCAAATGTACTGTTCTGTCGGAAACTAAATATGTGTCGAGACAAAAAATCTGGTGTGCCAAACACAGAACACAACTTTCTCTTACCAAAGGTTAGGGAAAGTTGTCTTCTATGCGATCAATCACACCAGATTTTTCTACTAGGATTTGTAGTACTATGTAATTGTTTATATGGACATTTTCTTACTTATTTCTTACAAAACTTTTCGGATTAAAACTATGAAAAAAATTAACTTATAAAATTATAGAATGCAGAAATATTAATGTAAAAATAAAAGCTTGGCTCAGAATATTTAGGTTTAGCTTTTTCAGAACCGCACTGTACATCCGGGTTGGTTGTTCCCGCATTGTGATAAAAAAAAACTATTTCAATAACATTTGGTAACCTTTATTGATGAAATTTTTCTATTTAATAAATTGAATTTGTGGTTTTTTATATTGAGCAAAGAAAATATATATAACCACAGTTATTTTTCTCTTTATTATAAGCCTTAAAATTAAATGAATGTTGAAAAAAAATGTGATTTTACTTTGAATAAAAATTTCGTGTTATTAATTGAATTTTTTGCAAGGTTTACCGCATCAACTAAAAACAAATCATTTGCCCAAAATAATGAAAATTTTTTTGAGTTGTCGTCATTCTATGGAATAGAATAGCTTTCTTATCACTATACTTGAGTGATTGCCTAACAACTTGGCATTAAGTTATATTTGAATTGCCAAGGAGACGAATATGTTTCCATTGCATATAAGAGACATTTTAAAAATAATAGTGAATAAAAGTATGTTTAGAAAATACTAAAAAGAAGCACTGCATAAAAATAATATTTAGAAAAAATTTGATTTGAGAAAAAATTATTAATAAATTTGCTGAAAATTGAAATGCTAGGTAAATAACACTACTAGCCCCTAGATAATTCCTTCAGATTCTTAAGTAAAATGACCTCCTGAATCCAAATATGACCTCCGTTTCCCCTCCACGTATCGTTTTCGGGGGACAGCCCCTCTACTTATTTCCACCCCTTTTCGTTAATCTTAGGACCATGAATTAAATTTGGAGGGGATGAAAAGGAATATTTTAGCCTTGGTGATTTTCTAAAGGTCTAGAGAAGTAGGAAAAGATCAAAAACATGAAAATTTGGTTTTAAGGGGGAGATGAGGGAGAGGCTTTTGTCTATTAAATTACAAAAATCATTAAAAATTATCGATTTTTTCTGTTTTTTTTTTCGCAGTTTTTTCACTGCTTTTCTACATATTCCATCTAACCGACCCCGTCGCTCTTCACCTGACTACTCTCTTTATCCTATATACTTGTTTTTGTTGAGGGATGTTTAAGGAATACTGAAGAGGATCTGTTAGCTGGAATATGTAGAAAAGCAGTGAAAAAACTGCGAAAAAACAGAAAAAATCGATCATTATGAATGTTTTATTTTTGCAATTTAAGGGACAAAATCCTCCCTCACAACCAAATGTTCCCCCTTGGAACCAAATGTTCATGTTTTTGAACTTCTCCCCTCTCTAGACCTTCTGAAGAAATGTTAAGGCCAAAATATTCCTTTGCATCCCTCCAAATTTAAGATTAACGAAAAGGGGTGGATATAAGTAGGGGGCTGTCCCCCGAAAACGGTACGTGGTGGGATCTTAGTACGTGTATGGCGACCACGAGTTGGCATTTCTTCCTTTTCTATTTGCCAGCCTTTTTTCCTTTCCCACTTCAAATATCAGACGGTAAGACGATTCGGATTCTTTTTCTCTGTTACATTAAAAATAAAAGTGCAGAGTCCGCAAAGGGATAAACCCAAGGAAACGATCAAAATGAACGAAATGAATATAAATAAAAAGTATTAATCAGAGAAGAGCAATTTTTTATTTTTTTCATAAGCCCTAATTTTTAATAAGATGTAAATTATCAAAAAGCTATTTAATTTAATTCATATAGTAAAAGATGTTTTAATTCATTCATTTAGAGGCAATAAACTTTGTAGGTTGATTTTAATTTTAATTTAACGTCATTAATTATGTTCTTTTTTTAATTATTAACCTTTTTTTTTCTTTTAATAAATTAAACAGGAATCAATTTGTATGTATTTCGAGTTTTTAAATTAATTTAAATAAGAGATCAAGTTTGAATTAATTTTATATTCCTATTAGTAATATTATAACATTGATTTATTCCTTTTTCAAATAAAATTTATTACCTTTTTGTTGGAGAGCTGAGAAAACATTAGAAAATATATCACGTTTCGTTAATTTCTTAATAAAAAAGAAATTCCATTTATTTGGCCGCGAATCGACAGGTGGAATTGATGAGAAAAAGATTTAACTAAATGAATATTTTTTTTAGGTAAAAATTTAATAAGAAAAGAAATAATAAATTTTAAACTCTGAGTACAGTGGTAGATTACTACTAGAGGTCAGGAATTCACATCCCTTCCCGAAGAAAATATATTTCAATTATCATTTTATCAATCAATAGTATATAGGTATGATGGGGTCTACATGGTATACAGTAGATCTTAAACAAGAAAAAAAATTTACAAAAAATTAAATGTTTATAGAAACGGATCGAACCAAATTCATCAAATGAGGTTTACTCTATTTAGTTGGAGTTAGAGATGCAAGAGGAAATAATTTTAAGAAAAAATTATTACCGGAGATTTTAATCTTAAAATTTTTTCTTCCTTCACCTACAACGCCAACTAAATAGAGTAAACCGCCTTCTTCATTTGTTGAAAAATTAAGTGAATGAAATGAATATATTGGAAGAGATAGGCAAAGTGAATTCAATCAAATTCGGAGTTTTGATTAAACGACTCAGGCATATTTCAAGACGAAAATTATAAAAAATTGTATTTAATGACAACACAATAGTCCTGAATAAGAAAGTTTGTCGACCTGTTAGTAGTTTTAATAAATGCCTGAGAAATTACGAATAGTAAAAATAATTTATTTATTATTTTTTAAGCACACACTTTTTTCCCACTCACATTGACACTCACACACACATACACACAGTCTTTCGGCAACTTAGGACATATAATACAATAATTTAAAGATACAGGTACGGTATTAACATTTCGATTGGGGGTCCAGGCATATTTATTTAAGCCATTTGGGATCCGAACCCGCAACCCTTGGTATAGAAGGCCAGCACGCTTCCAACTACACCAAGCCCGAGGGCAGCCTTTAATTAAAAAGTTGGCTACAATCAAAAATTAAAATAAGAAAATAAATAGATTTAATCTCAAATGCACAAGATGTTATAAATATTTTATCTAATTTCCCATTTTAAACCATTCTATTTTCCCTGAATGTTGAATTTGGAAATTCCAATTTATTATTTTTGGTTACCAGATGGCTTAAATAGAAATGCCTGAACCCACAATAGATTAATATATATTACAACGGTTATCGTCAAAGTCTTAAATGGCCTAAGTTGTCGAAAAGACTGTGTGAATGTGTGTGTGAGTGTGAGTGTGAGTGTGAATGAGAAAAAAGTGTGAATGTTTAAAAAAAAAAAAAAAAAAAAATTATTATTTTCTTATATTAATTTTTGATCGTAGCCCACATTTTAATTAAAAGTTGCCCTCGTGCTTGGTCTAGTTGGTAGCTTGCTGGCCTTCTATACCAAGGGTCGCGGGTTCGGATCCCAAATGGTTTAAATACATATCGCTCCATTAGAATAACAAGGTTCTAACTGACATTTTTGGCGAAATTGAGTTTACATCATTAATGAATATCTCTTTCGTATATCTATGCAGGGAACTGACTTAGGATGCGATATGTTGGAAAATAAGGGAACTATCCAGAATAACAAGGTTCTATCTGACATTAACAGCAAGTTTTTTTTTTTTCTCATTCACACTCACACTCACACACACATTCACACAGTCTTTTCGGCAACTTAGGCCATTTAAGACTTTGACGATAACCGTTGAAATATATATTAATCTATTGTGGGTTCAGGCATTTCTATTTAAGCGAAAAAAAAACTAACAGCAAGTTTGTTTTGGGTTAACATGGTTCTAACTGTCATCATGACCCCTCATGCAGATATCAGCAGCCTTTTTAAAAAAACTAAACATATACAATCTTACGGCATATTTTACTGTAACCAAGAAGGTGTATTGCGCATTGTGGCCAGAAACATTTTCAGGTCGAACGGGAACATTTTGAACTTTTTTTAGTTTTTCGCATATATATCGTAAACTTTAATAAAGGTTAATAATAAGCATATTTTGATTACCATAGTCCAAGACAAAGTTGTAGTGTATTAAATTTACTAAAATATGGTACACTAAACGAATTCGTAGACTCAATACTGACCGAGGTACGGCCGGTCAAAGTTTGATAAATTTTCCTGAAATATAACATTTTGTCTAAATTAGTTAGTTATCGATATATATGCGAAAAACTGAAAAAAGTTTAACATCTTTGAGGTGTTTTCCTCTCCTGCCCCTCTCCAAGTTAGGACAAAGTCACGAAGTCTAAGACTTAGAATAGACAAATAACTTGTTAAAAATTTAATTTACTTTGGAATACTTTCTAGGTAAAAAGTGGATATCCTCAGGACTATTCGTGTTTTCGGACATTTTTTACATTTTGAGAAAATTCGTCTAACTTTGACCGGCCGTACCTCGATCAGTATTGAGTCTACGAATTCGTATAGTGTACCATATTTTAGTAAATTTAATGCTCTACAACTTTGCATGGTGCTATGGTTCGCAAAATAAGATTAGTTTACGAGATATAAGCGAAAAATCTAAATAATTCTCAAATTTTTGAGGTCTTTGTCACCCTCCACTCACCCCCCCTCACTGAGGGCCCTCGAGGTTAATAATCTAGGATAGACATCCTAGAGTACCCCCAAATAACCTGTAAAAATTTCATTCCTTTCGAATATTTTTCCGGAAAAAAGTTATATCGAATGGTCTGTATTGTGATTTTCCACTTATTTTTAAAAATATCATTAAATCTATAGATTTTAACGAAAAAATCGTTATGATAAAACTTCAAGAGAATTAAATTTGCTACAAAATGAGACAAGAATCAGTTTTCTACGACAACTGGTTTTCATTTTATGAAGTAAAAACTATGAATTTTTACATAAAATCGCACTTTTTCAAAATTTTAACCCCGTTGAGGCACGGGTTAACGTTATCCAAATTAGCTAAAACTTTGCCATTATCATTTTCTAGCCAAAAGGCAACTTTTACAAGGTTCGGCCGAAAGAAATTAAAAAATTTTGTCTTTTGCGGCCCCCCAAATGTGCAGTTAGAACTAAGTTATTCTGAAAATGCTCATTTACAGAATAACAAAGTTCTATCTGCAAAATGCTATTATTTTTTTTAAATCAATGATAATGTTTTTTTATCATCCAAACATTGGAAAATAATAACTTTAATGTAAACAACTTATTTAAAAAAATTTGGGACGAAAACGGTTATATTTAACGTACTACAGCTATTACAATCTTTGACTTCATTTTTCTCAAAACTAGTGTTGGTGCAGTTAGAACCTTGTTATTCTAATAGAGCGATATGTCTGAACCCTCAATAGAAATATTAATAAAGTACGGGTATCGTTTAAGTGTTATATGTCTTAAGTTGCCGAAAAAGACTTTGTGTATGGGTGTGTGAGTGTGAATGTGAGTGGGAAAAAAAGTGCGAGTGTTAAAAAAAAAAAAGTTCTTGTTACTTTATTTAAACAAAATCAAGTTTGCCTTTTTTAACAAGGAGAAAAAGAGAGAGAATAAGTTCAAGTCAGGTGTCGATGTGGGTGCGTTTTTGACCATTGATCCGAATGATTGCGCTCGTTTCGGTTATAGACTCCGCCCCCCCCCCCCCAGGATTCAATTTCAGTAACTAATGAGCGTTCCGAACTTAACAAGATTCCCACCGAAATGTCAAAAATTAACTCACACGTGAAATTGTCAGATGGTTTTATAAATTACATACACCCTAGCAAGCTTAATAAAACAACAAAAACATTTTTCACGCTTTAGTTCATTTAAAAGTTTTTTAGATTAATTTCAAAACGGATTTTATTTGGGCAATAGAAAGCTTATGAACGGACAAAACTACTAATTAGAAATTGTAATAAATTCATTAATTACTTTTCTGTTTATGAATTTTATTTTATAATAAAATTAATGTTTTAATATTTATAAGAATAAATAAAAATTATGAATTTTAATTAAAAAAATCTGATGTGACTGGTCGCACAGCACACAACTTACCTTCGAAAATTGAAAGTTGTGTTCTGTGCTTTTTACATCAGATTTTTTGTGTCGACATATATGTATTTATAATCATATAAAAAAGATTTTTTTCCTGAATTCATTGATATGCAGTTTGTTATTTATCCTGGACTTATGAAAATCTTTTACTTAGACATGCACGTCCCAATTTGAATTGATTATTTCGATTATTTATTTTTTTTTTCAAATTCCTAATAACGCCGTGTATTTATAAATTATTAAATCAAATTAAATTAATTAAGGCTAATCGAATCATGGTTTGGTCATTAATAAAATATTCCACAAATTCCAATATGATATGAATAAATTAAATTGATCAGCCATAAATCTACTTTTAATTTTAAATTAGACGAAGGAGTTATTTATCTTATAGATTTGACATTTTAATTTCAATTTAATAACGTAAATATTTACTCTGATTTCTATATAACGTCTAAATAAATAAATAAAAAAAAATCTAATGAGCGACGATTTTAATTCCTTCTCTACTTGAGAGGCATTTGAATAAGCCATTGTTTTTAGATAGATGGAGGGGAGCATGAATAATTCAAAAAATTTATAAATAAATAATTAAATCTGACCTGTATACCAACTTTTGTTTCGAATTTTAATTGACCGAAGGTCGAAGAGAGTTAAAATGATAAATAGGTTGGGCGATTAATAAAAAACATAGACGATTGTCTATAAAAAATTTTAATCAACGACTTCATTATAGTTAGTATTTAGAAAAAATTCATTCATAATTTAAATATTTAATATTATTGTAATTTAAATCAATGAATAAATTTTAATTATCATATAATAGTCGAGTGAAAAGATGAATTTTTTTTTCTGTCTTTTGCCACATAGGTTTAAACGATACTTAAAGTATAATAATATAATATAATATAATATTATAATATATTATTGACGTAATACTGGTATATGATCCAGGTATATATATTTATTTATATCAACTGAAATTCAAGTGATGGATTTTTTATTCCTTTCATTTTATTAGCTTAGCCTATATGGTTTCTATTTTTCATTCTCGCGGTTTTTTTTAAGTAGGCCTATGCAATTTGCTCCCTACAAACTTATTCTTTCCCTTCAATGAAATTTGAATGAATATATATTACTGTTGTGATGTGCATTATTCAAATATTTTAATATCCCCTCTCCTCGTGGCCAAAACTACTCTCACCGAAACATCAAAAATAAAATAATTAAAAAAATTACTACCTCATTAATGAAATATTCCGTGTTTTTATTAATTTACTTAATTGAAGATTTCATTGAACAAGAGATTATTACGAATGACAACTGAGGAAAAATAAAATAATTAGATTTTTCTTCGATTCCGTAAATACTCGAAAAGACTTTGGGTGAATGTGAGTGTGAATGAGAAAAAAGTGTGTTTTTACTTCCTTTTACCTATATGTATATGTTAAGGGGGTGTGTGAGTGTGAATGAGAAAAAAGTGTTTTTTTTTTTTTTTTTTTTTATTTATTAAAAAAAAGTCTCCGAGAAATATATAATAATTATATTTTTAGAGAAAGGAAAAAAAAAGAAAATAGTTAACATTTGCAATTACTCATTTTGTAGTGTCAGGTGTGAAAAAAAGATCTAGTTTTAAAATATAATACTTAAAATTTCGAAGTGAACCTCATGGAAAAGGAGCTTTTCAAGTATTTCCAATGTCCTTGGATCACATATCACATTAGCATACAAATATCGTCTGTATGGCCTAAGATGCCGAAATGAAAAAAAAGTCTTATCAATTAATTTAAATAATAATAGGAGGAGTCTAAATAGCTCTGACGTAAACAAATCATTGATTTCGTTCTCTAATTTTGCGAACATGTATTATTAAAAACAATCAAGTTGATTTTAATGAGCATTTTATGTTTTTGCCACCCAAGAAATAACAACTGGTAATGAAATAAATTGAATTGAATGGTTTAATTGTTTTTGAGAGAAACAAAAGGAAAGATATATTCGCAATAAGAATGATGGCCATGTAAAATGAGATTGAGCTCGTAAAATCTTTCATGTCAATTATTATTTATAACTTAACAGGTTCAAGCTCTGAAAAGTGATACATAAGGAAGCTGCGCAATTTAAAAGATTATTATAGGTAGGCGGTTATTATTTATTGTTAAGGGTAAATTGAAAATAAATGCTATTTAAAAGAAAATAAATATGAATCATATAAAATTGAAAGGTGTAAATTTTAGGATTTTATTTTTCAATGATAAATTTAATGGTCTTAGCCTTAGGAGGGGTCGGTTTTAATTCGGATTTAATTTTAAAGAGGAACTTGACCGAGAGAGAAGAAAAAACCGGCCCGTCGCATGGCCTGACGCTTGGGAAAGTTGGGATAGAAAGAAATATAAAGAAAAATACCAGCCATTCACGTACTTTAATAACAATCTTGAGTAAGAACAAAGAACATTTCCATTAATTAAGACTTTTTTGTGCTCCCTTCACAGCGAGTTTCTTTTTTTTTAGAATTTAAAAAAACAAAATAATCCTCCAATGCGAGTTTTTTTTTTTTATTTATTCAAGTTCTTTTTCGGCATCGGAGGCCATTTAGACCCCGTCTCTATTTATTTCAATTTATTGGTATCCAATTAGATTGAAATAAATTTTTGTCGTATCGTACCTGCGACACTTGGTGCAGAAGGCCAGCACGCTAACCACTACTCCAAGGCCCGAGTGCCCAATACGAGTTGATTAAATAAAATAGAAAATTTGTCAATAAAAAAAAAAAAAAACAAGTTTCACCTCGATTGTTTATGTACACATATGCGTACGTAATGTCAACAGAGATGTTTATAAACCGAGGGTCCGACTGGGCAGGTGCCTTTTGTTTGCTCAA
This sequence comes from Euborellia annulipes, assembly GCA_023213315.1. Taxonomy (NCBI): domain Eukaryota; kingdom Metazoa; phylum Arthropoda; class Insecta; order Dermaptera; family Anisolabididae; genus Euborellia; species Euborellia annulipes. The sequence goes on along the minus strand of JAKCPI010000523.1, from coordinate 38,298 downwards.
GAATCGCAAGTCTTCCTCTTAAATAGACACTTGTTCAAAAGGCGACAAACACTTTCGACCACCAAAGCTCAACTGGAATGCGATTTCTATTTTTTTTTTTTTTTTTTTTTTAAAATTCACCCACATTTTCATCCCCCCCCCCCACCCCCACCCACACCCACCCACACTCTCCGCCAACTTAGGCCTTTTAAAACTTAAGACGAAAACCTTAATTAATAATCATAATTGGGGGGGGGCAATTATTATATCAAGTCATTGTGAAACAAACTGTTTTATATAAAATCATCGGACCGCCTGGGGGCCCAACCCGGGGCGTTTGGCACACGAGGTTAGCCCCCCCCCCCTCACCCCATGCCCCGAGGGCGCGATTTCTATTTGAATAAATAAAAAAATAATAAGAACAACAATGAGAATATTCATTTCATTTCAATTATTTTTACCGAAAATGGTAAAATACTAATAGGTTCACTCTAAAGTAAAATTTATATTCGAAATTTGAAAGAATAAGTTAAAATTCAAATTTTTATTTGAGATGAGTAGTCTACTTATTGACATGAATCCAATACTTTCTCTCTATATATATTAACATATATAGAGTAAGAGAAAGTAAAATGCAGAAAAAATTATCAAATTTGATCACCCACAAACAAGTTCAAATAAACAGGGGCGTAGCTAACTCTAGCTGGTAGAAGGGCAAATTTCAAAAATATGCCTTTAAATTGTATTTACTTACTGTATATATTAAAAGCTTCAAAACAACAAAATTGGATGGTTATTGATACCAATAGATAATAACGATAGACTCTTAACAAAATGTTTTCTTCATTTGTATTATTATTAAGTTTATGTTTTTATTTTATTTAACCAAATTTATAGCCCACCAATCCCATCACCAAAATAAATTTACCTAAAAAAAAATTAGTTTATATATTTTGATTATATTACTTAATGAAAATTTACTTTTGCATTAAAAATTAATCTTGAAAACTTTTTTTTTATGTTTTTATGTGCACTTCACAATACGTGGTTATTTAAAAAAATCTGGATAGTGACTTAGCGCAAGCAAGCACACAACTTTCTCTTACCTTCGGTAATCGAAAGTTGTGTACAGTGCTTGTCACACCAGATTTTTTGTGTCGACATGTATTTAGTTTCCCGGCAGTAGGGAACAATTTGAATTCAAGATGTAAAAATTTAGTCTCAGCCAAAAACATCGAAGATGCAAAAAGGGGCGCCTCGCATTATTTTTGCCCAGCGTCGAGGTGAAATCAAAAAATGCGCCTCGCTTTTCTGATTTATATAAAAGCGAGGAAATATTTTCACTTAAATAAAACCCCTACAGAATTTTATTTGTTTCATATATCCTCGCTTTTATATAAATCAGAAAAGCGAGGCGCATTTTTTTGATTTCACCTCGACGCTGGGCAAAAATAATGCGAGGCGCCCCTTTTTGCATCTTCGATGTTTTTTGGCTGAGATTTCACTTCTTTTTGTGAAATATTGCATTTAAATATTATTTAATAATTATTAAATATTAAGTTATCCCATGAATAGATATTTTAATATGCATTCCAAACAGTAAAAAATAAATACATCGTTTGGTATTAATTCAAAACGAAAAACATAGGATTTCACCAAATTTTATAAAATTTTAGTTTTTTTTATTTTTGTTATGTTGGTAGAATGTAAATACATCGTTTGGTATCCAATCAAAACGATAAACATAGGATTTCCCTAAATTTTATAAAATTTTCGGTTTTTTATTTTTGTTATGTTGGTAGAATGTAAATACATCGTTTGGTATCCATTCAAAACGATAAACATAGGATTTCACCAAATTTTATAAAATTTTAGGTTTTTTATTTTTGTTATGTTGGTAGAATGTAAATACAACGTTTGGTATCCATTCAAAACGAAAAACATAGGATTTCACCAAATTTTATAAAACTTTAGGTTTTTTATTTTTGTTATGTTGGTAGAATGTAAATACATCGTTTGGTATCCATTCGAAACGATAAACATAGGATTTCCCTAAATTTTATAAAATTTTAGGTTTTTTATTTTTATTATGTTGGTAGAATGTAAACACATCGTTTGGTATTCATTCAAAACGATAAACATAGGATTTCACCAAATTTTATAAAATTTTAGGGTTTTTTATTTTTGTTATGTTGGTAGAATGTAAATACATCATTTGGTATCCATTCAAAACGATAAACATAGGATTTCACCAAATTTTATAAAATTTTAGGATTTTTATTTTTGTTATGTTGGTAGAATGTAAATACATCATTTGGTATCCATTCGAAACGATAAACATAGATTTCTCTAAATTTTATAAAATTTTAGGTTTTTTATTTTTGTTATGTTGGTAGCACTTCTTCTTATCACGTTAATCTATTTATTGTATTTCTATCTCAAGGGATCCATCCTAAAATTTTTTATTCCATTAGGGATGAAAATTACTAATATCAATAGATGTTTCTAAATGACGTCATCAGGGAGCAAAATAGTTAGAATTGTCTTTTCGCCACGTTAAAGATAGGACAAATTTGAAATTTTGAATACCCCTCAAAAAGTCACTTTTGATCCAAAATAAAATTTTATATCAAAGGTATCGGGTTTTTGATAGTATCTATATGTATTTTAAATTTCATCCAAATCGGTCCAGCAGGGAAACCTGTAGCTTTGTCTAAAAATTTGAAAATTGAAGAAAAGAATGAAAAAAAAAAAAAGAAAAAAAAAAAAAAAAAAAAAAAGGAAAAATAAGAGACTAACTTTTGACCTTCCGAAATCGGCAAAATCTCAACTTTGAGCCTCTGCCATTCTGTTTGGCACTGGAATTTTTTTTTGAATTCGTGCTCAAAATAATCCTTATTTATTCTAGTTTAATATAAAAAAAAATTTGGCTTCGATATCTTAAACACTTTTTGAGATATTCGCCCAGAAAGAGAAAAGTTTCTCAAAAAAATTTTTTCACGTCCCTATCTTTTATTAAGGATTTAAAATCATTCTTGATAATATAGTCTAGGGACGACTCGTCCATCTAAATGCAATGGGCCATTGGCATCTATTGGAATGTCAACTAAATGGTAGTATTAAGAGTTTCTTTGCTTTCTTTTGCTTTTTACTTGCTCGGCGACGAGTCGCTCCCGCGACTCTTGATAAGTATGGGAAAATATTTATATTTTGTTACCATGGCAACCATTTCTCCTATCTTCCCTATGAAGTACAAGAGTAAAGTGGGTCTTCAGAACATTTCAATCGCAAAATGAGAATATACATTTTAAAGAGCATCTAAAAAATAATTGATTTTTGAATTTAAAAAAAAAATCGTTGGAGCAAATTTTGAGAAAATCGAAAAAAACTGAAAAAGTACATCAGTAAAGTACCAGTACTCTTTGGCCGATTTTGATTAAAAGCTTATTTTTCCGGTCCTGGGGGGTGCTTAACTTAAATATAAAATTTCAGCCTCATAGCTCAATTCCTTCATGCTTAAAATTGAACACACCCACCCACCCACCCCCCCACACCCACCCACCCACCCCCCCAGACAGACCATGTCGCGAAAACCACTTTTTTGGATTCAGGGGACCTCAAAACGTGAAGATCCATCAAAATCTCGACATCGAATTTTTGACATGAATCCAATACTTTCTCTCTATATATATATTACATATATACATAGGTAAGAGAAAGTAAAAATAATAGAAAAATTCATTTTAAAAATGAGTTTGCTTTTGTAAGAAATTTAATAAAAATATACAGATTGACATTATTGATGAATAATGGCGTATCTCCCGTTATTATAAGCATAATAATCCAGACTGTTTTGTTACATTTTTCTAAATTTTCATCTCAAAAAACAAATTTCCCATATGAAAAATTGTTTACATAGGAGTCATTCCCACGTCAAATCGATACACTTTTTAACCTCAATTAATTTTTCAGATTTCTATGAAATTTGGGTCATAGGCAGATGTCAATAGATTCTAAGAAAAGCCCCAATTTCAACCTTGATATCTCAACTCGTTTAAAAGATATGGCGTGTTAAAGTTGTCAAAAATGGCAAAAAATCGACCTAACCACATCCTTTAAAATTGCTCTAAAAATCACTGGGAGATGAGATAGATGAATGAGGTGTCATTTTACAGCTTTTTTTACTCTATTAGCCGTATTTTGCACCACTAATCACCTCCAATTGGGCTGAATCTTTAGATTTCTATGTATTTTAGCTACTTGGATATTTTTAAGAGAAAACACCATAAAAACATCTAGAAAACTCAAATAAGAGCCACTTTAGAGCAGAATTTCTATTAAATCGTTATATTCTCTAGGTAGCCTACATTTTGAAAAAAAAAATTATTTTTTTGCACTTTTATGGCAAGGATCTAAAGAAAGGGTTGTTTCAAATTAATTTTTCTATATGAACCCATTAGGATCCCATGATGAAACTTAGTTTTATCTTTAATGCTTGAAACAAGGATTATTTTTTAGAATTTTTGCAAAATTTTCGAAGGGGTACTTTTTTGAGAAAAAATTACTTTAAATTTTTGATTTTGAAATTAGAAAAGATTTTTTTATTACCACCCTAGTTGTATTGTATGTATATCATTGGAAAGGACATCTAAAAAGCTGTAAAATGACACCTCATTCATCTCTCTCTTATCCTAAGTGATTTTATAGCAATTTAAATAGGATGTGGTATAGGTCGATTTTTTGCCATTTTTGACAACTTTAACACGCCATATCTTTTAAACGAGTGAGATATCAAGTTGAAATTGGGGCTTTTTCTTAGTCTCTATTGACTCTACCTATGAACCAAATTCCATAGAAATCTGAGATGGTGAGGTTAAAATCATCATCGTCATCGATTTGATCGTCCCGAGCTCTACAACCCACTATGGGTCTTGAAACACAGTGCCTCCAGAATACGACGCCATCCGTCCCTGTCCAACGCGGCGGTAGCCCAGTTCGCCACGCCCAGCATCTTGCAGTCCCGTCGACACTCCATCGAGCAAGCTCAGCCTCGGTCTTCCAATCTTCCTGTATCCCCCAGGGTTACCCTTCATGACTCGTTTCGCCATCTCGCCTTCGTCCATGCGCTGCACATGCCCGAAGCCACCTGAGCCTTCCGATTCTTAAGTGGCGAGTTTTAAGAGGTGGGAGTACATGGGGGCCATCATGATACACCTCTTGGTTGAATCGGGTTCTCCACCCTCCGCCATCATTAACGGGCCCAAATATCCGTCTGAGAACTTTTCTTTCAAAGATGTTTATAGCTCTTTCGTCCTTCTTACTGATGGTCCGCGTTTCCGAAGCGTACGTTAGCACGGGCCTTACGAGGGTTTTGTAGAGTGTGCACTTGGTCCTTCTAGATAGAAAGTGGGAGTCTAAATATCCTCGTAAGTCCCAAATAGCACCTATTTGCGGAAAGTATTCTATTTTTTATTTCTTCGCTAATGTTGTTTGTAGCGTTTACTAATGAGCCAAGGTAAGTGAAGTTCTCGACTTTCTCGAAGGTGTAGGTGCCGAGGTGAGGTTAAAAAGTGTATCGATTTGACGTAGAATGACTCATATTGTTTTGAAACACAGTGCATCAGAAACAAAAAAAAATTAACTAAAACAAAATTTTGTTACATAGTAGTAGTATCCTCTGAATAAACACCGAATAAGTATAGGCCTAAGATTTTTTTTATAAACTTAAGTCAAAAAAAATTGTGTCAAAAAAATATGTCTAAAAAAAATTAATATTTGAAGATTTAGAGAAAATATTTTACTGGAAAGTTTGAAATCTACTTAGTTTTAGTAACTTTACTTCTTTGAAGTCAAGGAAAAAATAAATATTTACACTTAACTAAAGGAATTTTATGAAATTTGCAAGTCGTAAATTCAACTATATAAACATGTTATTAATTTGTACAAATAAAATTTCCATTCTGGACAGTAAAGAGCAAGCTTATTTATTACTTATATGAATAAAGCTTGTAATTATTTGTAAAATGGCCATTTTTCATGTCTTTTTATTCTAGTGGAAGAAATTTTTTTAAAGTGTTTTTGCCATTTAAACTATAGATATAGTTGTAAAAATTCAGTACCAGCTGACCTTACGGAATTTAAAAGTTTAATTACAAAGACATATGTTTAAATAAATAATATCTAAACCTAAAAGAATATTTAATATTTAAAATATTAATAGTATGATGTCCATTAATTAGTGAGGTCCTTTTGATTTTTTCTTGTCCTTTAAAATGGATTTGATTATAAAACTAAGAAAAAATCTAAAAATTTAGGACATTGGAAAATATTTAGGCCTATTGGTGCCACAAAGGTCTTGAGAATTTTATAAATAAAATAATATTATTCTATTCTATCAATACTTTCCCATTTCTAATAAATTTCCATGTATTATTGATTATTAACATGAGTAATTCGTTCTACAATGTTGAACTCCATGGTATAAATAAATGAAATAAAATAAGTTAATAAGTTTAATCACTGTACTAAAATGTATAAAAATATTAATGAGAAAATAGATTTAAAAAAAATCATGGGGGCTCAATGATAGTATTGTAAAACATCCGCTCTTTCTTAGATGGAAATAATAAATAAATAAGAATCTTAAACAAGGAGCTGCCAGTTAATTTTAATATTTGATTTATTCTTTTCATTTAGAATTAAATTTTATAAGAAGAAAATCTAAAAAGCATTCTTGTTTGGGCTCAATATGGCATATTCAAATGAGCCTTTTAAGATGATGTTTGATAAAAAATACATCTATAGATTGTAATATAGCGTGTCGATTAATAAATAGTATGTTAAAAGCAAACAAACAGATGAGAGAATAACGTTTCTGAAACATTAGAGGATTCTTATGCGTGTAATTAATTATTCATCGAATCTAAACAAAAGGCGTCTTTTATTCAAAGACTATTTAAATTTTTTTAGTCCCATATGGTTGTCATATTTAAAAAAAAACACCAAATCATTATAATTGTATATTTATATAAAGAGATGATTTGATGAAGGTATGAGTTCGCTGATTTTTTTTTTTTTAATTATGATTAATCATTAATTAATTAAATGTTAAAAATTTGATGATTCATTTGCTGATGGTTATTTAAATTATTCAATTCAACTAGAAGAGAATATTTACAAAAGTTAATTTCTATTTTGGAACAAATTTGCAATAAATTGGCGTCAATTTTATTGCAAGAAATCTAAACTTATAAACTTGATGAGTTTCGTATCATAATTATTTAATTTTTAGCCATTTAAATAGTATTATCTCTACTTCAAAGTACAGAGGCTTTTGCCATTTTGACCTGACGTTATTGGCCAAATATTGGCATATAATACATTTTTCTGATTAATTCCCGCAGGGCTCGAGACCCTTGGTTGGAAAATTTTCTACCCAAGGGGCTTTTATTAAAACTTTTCTGAAATTGTATGAACATGTATAATTCGTTCTACTATGGTGAATTATTTGGTATAAATAAACAAAATAAAATAAGTTAATAAGTTTATTTGAATATGAATATCAGGTGTTGGAAAAAATAGACTAAAGATCAGTCAGATTATGTAGAAAAAATGAAAGAACTAACGGAGCACTTAAAGCTAAAATTATTCAACAAAAACTAGGGCGACATTTCGGTTCTAATTTAGGATCATCCTCAAAAAACTTAAAGATTAACTCAAAACCTAGAATGTTGATCTTAAGACTTCCGTTTTCATAATTATATTTATATAAAGAGAGAAGCATTCCACAACAAGCGGTAATTAGCAAAAACACAGTTAATTTGATAAAAATAGGCTAATCTAATTTTTCCCTTAGAAAAATCAAAAATTCTGTAAATTTAGCGAAGATTCAAATAACATTTTGACAAAAAGACTAAGAAAAATTGTCGCAATTCTCTAAAAAAAAAAAAAAAAAATATTTTAGCCTTCCCTAAATGCTGGAAATATCAATATATTTGCTATAAACCTACGTGCTAAATCCCCTTATTCTTATGTCCCTGAAACATAAGATTACAAATCGAGTAAAAAACTAATATATAAAGAGTAGATTAGATAAGGTAAATAAAATTACCTATTTATAGTTTTTACTTTCTCTTACCTCTATAAATGTTAATATATAGAGAGAGAAAGTATTGGATTCATGTCAAAAAATCGATGTCGAGATTTTCATGAATATACACGTTTTTAGGTCCTCTGAGTCCAAAAAAGTGTTTATTTTTTTCAAACATGGTCTGTCTGTCTGTATGTGAACAAAATATCTCAAGAACGTAAAGAGCTAAGAGATTGAAATTTTATATTTAAGTTAGACACTCCCCTGAGACGTAACTCGAAGCTTTTGAATAAAATCAGCCAAAGAGTACTAGAAAATAAAAAAAAATTAATGGCTGAGTGATAATCAACAGGAACAGGTAGATGTAGGCAGTCAGGAAAGAATAAAAATTTTATTTAAATATCGTCGACGTATCGAGAACGCATCGCTCCCATCTTTTTAAATTGTTATTGTTGTTTAGATATTATAATTTTGTATGACCTACATGTATCAATCTAAACAACATTAACAATTTATCGTCCTGAAGATGAGAGCGATGCGTTCCCGAAACGTCGACGATATTTAAATAAAGTTTTTATTCTTTACTGGCTGCCTACATACCTGTTTCTGTCAAAGAGTACTAGTATTTTACTTCATTTTCTCAGTTTTTTTCGATTTTCTCAAAATTCGCTCCAACGATTTTGATTAAAATTCAAAAATCAATTATTTTTTAGATGCTCTTTAAAATGTATATTCTAATTTTGCCATTGAAATCTTCTGAAGACCACTTTACTCTTGTACTCCATAGAAAAGATAGGAGAAATGGTTGCCATGATAACAAAACATAAATATTCTCCCATACTTATAACTTGATAATAGAATGTACCATACTGTCGAAAACTAAATATATGTCGACACAAAAAATCTGGTGTGACAAGTACAGATGACAACTTTCGATTACCGAAGGTAAGAGAAAGTTGTGTGCTGTGCGACCAGTCACACCAGATATATTTAAATATCAATTCTCATTGATAGCATATAAAATACTTTATAAAGAAAAAAAAAACAAGTCAAAGAGGAAAATTACAAAGGGACGGAAGAACAAGCATTCTTTCCCAAATGGACCAATTAAAAACTATTTAAAAGGAGAAAGCCACAAATCGCACATTAATTCTTTATTTAAATTTCCATTATTTTAATATTTAAATATAATTAATTATTCTCGATTTCTCTAAAAATTTCGCTGGGTGGTCTCGTCTTGGGTCGTAAACCTTAACGACTATTTTCAGCAAATCATTATAGTATTTAAGATTCTGTGTGATTATCTTTTCTGACCTTTTAACCACATTTAGATCGTCTATAAAAGAATGCATAAATAATAATAATAATTTAAATTTCACTGTAAGCATGTCTTTGTAATTGAAAGAGACAGAAATTTAATTTTTCATTACCTTATTTGTTTTAGTTTATTAGTAAATATCTTACTATGATTAAAATTTATTGCTTATTAGTCAATCAATTTATATTTTTACTCTTTCTTTCATTATCTTTTGTAATTTTTTTTTTTATTTAACTACGACTTTGATGATATAATGAAGCCGGTTATAATCTATTTGAAAAATGTTTATTTTTTCCCCTCAGCCATATTTGGAAATGAAAATAAATAAATCACAGCTAGAGAAAATTGAAATTCAAATAAATGTTTATAGAATAAAAGTTCAAAGAAGAAATTAATTTTAGTATTATTTATAACGGATGAGCTAAAAAATTGATTTTCATATTTGGTCCTATGAAAATCGGTAATCAATTAGGATGCTTAGATAAACATGTTTCCGTTATACGTCTAACCAATCATCATATCCTTCCTTTGTTTTTTTGTTTTTTTTTTCATAAAATATTTTTTCTCATTAATAATAATAAAAAAGTAAAAAATAATGCCTTCATTTTTTGCCTGAGTGATTTTAGTAAAAATATTAGAAACGTCCCTTATTTTCCAAATCATTAATTTCGTTTACCGACTCTGTAATTATATTAACAAGTGGAAAACAAAAAATCCGATTTTTGTTTAGCTATTACTTTCTCTTACTTATATAAGTAATATTTAGAGAGAAAGTATTGCGATCGTGTCGAAAATTCGATGTCAAACTTTTAATAGAAAAATATGTTTGTGAGCATCACTCATTTCAAAAAATGGGTCTCACAAAATATTTTGTCTGTCTTTAAGTGTGTGATATTTAAGTTAAGCATGGGCGTAACTAAGGAATTTGGCTTAGGGGGAGGGCATGAGACCAAACAATCTTGCTGGGGGGGGGGCATGAGACCAGCCATCCTTGCTGGGGGGAGGCATGAGACCAGCCATCCTTGCTGGGGGGGGAGCCCTTACAGTGAGCGCCCCAATTAACTCCCCACCTGGGAGTTAGAGCCTTAAGTATATGGTATAGTAGGCCTATATGGTATATAGTGAAATATTTTTAAATTTGAAAAAGTAAAATAAAATCATCTGTATCAGATTTTATTTTACCTTTTCGGTCATTAAAATTATTTCACTACTTTACCATATACTTAAGGTTCTAACTCCCAGGTGGGGAGTTAATTATGGCGCTCACTATACTCCCCTAAACGCGAAAATAATATTTTTAAGCATTTTTAATAATACTATATAATCAATACCAATGGCTACCGAGGGACGTTGCACCCACCAAACCGAAATTTAGCCATGCTTTGCCATTGCCTAACAGCACTTTAATACAATAAAATAACAAAAACATTTGTAAAGTATCATTAATAGTAATAAAAATACTAAAATACATTACTAGAAAAAAATTAATATAAATTTTCTTCTGTAGGTGATGGATTATTTTACTAATTTTTTTGTTATTTACATTATTGTGATATTTGCCCTTATGGTCTCTGACAAAGAAAGGAACAAATCTCTCGCGTTCTGGTGTATCGTAACTATAGGTCTATCTATCTCAACAAAAAGTCTGTCTGTAGTGACTGAACAACTAATCACTTTTAACTGAGAAAGAACAGCCCCTGGGGCAGAACTCTAATAATTATTTTCATATTCAAATCTTGAATCTGACGCCTGGTGCTAAAACCCCACCTCAATGACGTAGTCTCACTGATAATAGGCTATATAATAAAATTCTTTTAAATAGAAATATATTTTGTAAAAAATTTTAATAGGTCTAAATATTAAAAGTCGTGCAACTTTGAAATTTTATAAATTTTTGAGTTTAATAGCCCCATAATATCCTGACGACTATAATTGTGGGAGAGAGGAAAAGATTCGGACGATGATTCCTCTTCTATATTAACTTATTATATAATAGAAAGATAATACTTTAATAATACGTAAGTAAAGCTAAGTAGCTACATCTATACATATTATTATACATACATAACATTATTTAGCTAAATCATTATCGCAGTCGCGTAGCTTGGGAATAAATTATTCGATTGAAAGAAGTAGAGATCGAAAAAAAAAATTAAATAACTCCTTTTATGAAGTTTAGAAAGAGAAGGGAAAGAGAGTCTTAGAAAGATTAAAAAAAAAATTGTGAAAGAACTTAGACACTTCACTAGCCCAAGTGAGCCCGGGGGAGGGTGGCAACACATTTTACAAAATTCAAATATAATTTTATAATTAGAAGAAATTGACGTGAACCTTCCCGGGAACTGTAGCCAGGTAAAATAAAAAAGCTTGCCGACGTTTCGAGTCCTAGAGTTCGGAAGGTGCCTAACTTAAATATAAAATTTCAACCTCCTAGCTCATTTCCTTCATGGTCAAAAACGTCCACACACACACACAGACCAATTTGCGGGGCCCACTTTTTTTGGACTCAAAACATGTATATCCATCAAAATCTCGACATCGAATTTTTGACATGATTGCAATACTTTCTCCCTATATATATTTCATATACAGGGTAAGAGAAAGTAAAAATAGATGCTCAGGGAAAGGAATTTTTAGGAAGAGAACAAAATAAAATTTATGTTTTATAGATTGTAATTCAATTGTTAATTAATTAACAATATATATTCGGACAACATATACTCCAAAGCAATTAGGGGGGAGGGGGGGATAAAAAAATCCTGGCTGCCTCTATGGAATGGCTTGGCTGGGATTAATGAAATAGAATCTAACTGCATTTTAATTTCTCTCCTCCTCAATATAAGTATTTTTTTTTAATAAGATAAGGGGCCCAGGAGGGTGGAACTCCTCGTTAACTAATAAATATAATTAAATAAATTATTTATAAGAAGAAAAATAATACATCTCCTAACTAATCATATAAACATTAGAGAAACTATTAGAATAAATTATTATTTATTGCAATTCTAATAAAAAATTATGTTTTATTATACGTCTTAGAAAGTTAAGATTTATTCTAGTTGGTTAATGCCTGATCTCAAATTAGTTATTTTTAAATTAAACTGTTCAATAAGCACGTGTTTTGTTCCATGATTGATTACCAGTCTAATTAAATAAAAAAAACATTATAAATATAAAAATTTTTATACTTATAGACTACAAGTCAATTTAGAATCTCAGAGAGATTCAAATCTAACGGAATTTGGTCTTAATTTAATCCCTTCTTTAAAATTAAGTCGTCGTACTTCTAACTCTTAATAATAGTAATTCTTAGATAATAACAAACGTCTAGTTCATATTTAATTATAAAGTGAAGATGGAGGTGTCTTCAAAAAACTTTCATTGGGATTTTTGGTCGCACCTTTTTTAATATGTATTTGGAACATGAAAAATTATTGCTGTTTATGTTTTCAGGTGTTAGAATTAAATTTAGAGAAAATTAGATGATTATGAATTTAAAAGGAAATTTATTATTTAAATGTGAAAAGGGATCATTTTTTTTTTTATATAATAATTTAAATTTTTCTTCACACCTGAAAGGTGTTATAATTATTTTTAAATTATATGTAAATTGAATAAATAAAAAAAAAATCTTAGACATGGAACCCACGGAATTTGATGTATTTTCTTTTTTATAAAAAATAGAATTATTAAAGTTCTTTTTTTTTTTAATGAATTCAAAAAGAGATTTTAAATAAATGAATTTTTTTTTTTGTTAAAATGCTTCTTTCACATTCACTTTTACAAAAAACACTTCTTTTACCAACGAATGAAAGAAAAAGAATCAAAGATGTTTTTAATTAAATAAAAATCATGAAAGGTTGTTATAAGGTTGCATAGTACTAACAAATCTATTTAATATTTTCGCTATTGGTGACTGAGTTTTTAACAAATCCCATCACTATCTAAAATTTAAAAAATCTGGTGTGACTGGCGCACAGCACACAACTTTCTCTTACCTTCGGTAATCGAAAGTTGTGTTCTGTGCTTGTCACACCAGATTTTTGTGTCGACATATATTTAGTTTCCGCCAATATATTAGAATTTAAGATGTCAAATTCATAAACTTGGGAAAATATATATATTTTGTTACCATGGCAACCATTTCAACCTATCTTTCCTATGAAGCACAAGAGTAAAATGGTCTTCAGAAGATTTCAATAGCAAAATGAGAATATGCATTTGAAAGAGCATCTAAAAAATAATTGATTTTTGAATTTTAATCAAAATCGTTGGAGCGAATTTTGAGAAAATCGAAAAAAACTGAAAAAGTACATCAGTAAAGTACTAGTACTCTTTGGCCGATTTTGATTAAAAGCTTATTTTCACGCCTCAGGTGGGTGCCTAACTTAAATATAAAATTTCAACCTCCTAGCTCAATTCCTTCATGCTTTAAATTGAACCCAGACACACAGACACACAGTCAGACAGACCATGTCGCAAAAACCACTTTTTTGGATTCAGGGGACCTCAAAACGTGAAGACCCATCAAAAACTCGACATCGAATTTTTGACATGAATCCAATACTTTCTCTCTATATATATATATATGTATATGTGTGTAACACCCCGACTTGGGAAGTAAGCAGATTGAGGCCCCAAAGTCAACCCAAACCAAACACAAACCCGATTACACAGAACCAACCACTGTCCATTCCTCAGAGACAAACCCAGACCTCTGAGGCACCCACCAAACACACCACCAATTAGGGTCCGACCGAAACAAGATTTTCAGCCGAAACCGAAACCGAATATTCGGCCTCAACCTTAGTTTCGGCCGAAACCGAACGAAACCGAAACTTGTATTTCCTATAAAAATTTTTTTTCATTTTACCTTTTTTTTTTTTGAATTTTTTTCCCTCCCGTGAAAATCATTTTACCTTTTTTTTAGGGAGACTAAAATTTTTTTCTCCCTCAAGAGCAAATTATTTGACCTTTTTTATTTTTTTTTGCATGCGAGTCTCATCCCATTTTTTCAGACTCTGGTTTCGGCCGGCCGAAAGGTTCGGCCACTTTTTGGCCGAAACCGAAACTACGGCCGAAACCATGATTTTTGGCCGAAACTGGCCGAAACCGTAACCGAAACCGAATATTCGGTCGGTTCCTACCACCAATACACCGACTTGGGGAGTAGGCTGATTGAGGCACCTTCCTCCAGCTCTCAGAGACCAATCCACGCCTCTGAGTCATCCAGCAAATTGACCTGGGGACCAGGAAGACTGCGACCCCGTAAACAACCCCCCTCCACCATTACATCCTAACTTCCTTCTCTCTTGAAAATGGCTCCAAAAGGAGAGCCGAAACGTCGAGTAAATCTCAGCACCCCACGCGACTTAACCCGAGAAAACTTATCTTTACATACATCCGTTCGCGGAAACCTTCCAGAACATTTAATATGTATATTAACATATACATATAGGTAAGAGAAAGTAAAAGGGTTATAATTTTTTTTTGAAATCATCATACTATAATATAAAACGCTATAGGAAAGATCAGCAACAGCCACGTCCTACTATTCTATATAAAACGCTAGCCACTGACTTCCGAAATGTTCCTGTTTACCACTCTCTCTCGCTGATTGGCCAGAGACAATGGATGTTGAGACAGTAAGTGAAATTTAAAACTTTAAAATTTTCCAACAGTGAACAAAATTAATTTTGATGCATTTGCTCGCCGAAGGCGAGCAAAGGGTTCCAGGGGCACACCCCCTGGCAAGTGGGAAAGCCCGCCGAAGTCGGACTTTGCCACTTGTAAAAGAATAATTATTTCGAAATGGGGACCAATTATGAGTAGCATTTTATCATTTTTAAATTTAAAGTTAAATATTTTTCGAGATCTATATATTTGAATAAGATATTAGTATTCAAAATACCTCGATTCAGCCCCAAGAGGCGCTTGGCCTCACCAACAAAAAACATAGTCTTGTTAAGATATTAATATTCAATATACCTCGATTCGGATATAAAACATACACACTTTATGTTAAATGCTTTTATCATTTGTTTAAATAAATTCAAGTCGATTTTCTAAAACAAAAAAAATAAATAAATAAATAATAGATAAAATCTAGTGATATGTTTATGACTAGAATTACTTATAAAAGCATGTCAATCGCATTTCAATTTCAAAATATTCAGAAACATACCTATAAGAATAACCTTATCGTTGAAAAAATTTATTAGTAATAAATCCTTTTAAAAATAAATAAACCTATCAATCTATCGATTTCTTTTTTTTTTAGCCAAACAAGGATAAATAAATTTTGTAAGATTAATACAAATATTTAAATTTTTATTATTATCTTTCTCAAATTTAGATGTGCCCTCGGGCTTGGTGTAGGGGTTAGCGTGCTGCCCTTGTATACCAAGGGTCGCGGGTTCGGATCGCAAGCAGTCAGATGATTTTATTTAAGCAATTTGGATATCAAATGCCTTAAATAAGAATGCCTGGACCCGAAATATATATATTCAATAACGGTTATCGTTTAAAGTCTTATAAGGCTTGAGTTGCCGAAATGACTGTGTGATTGTGCGTGTGAGTGTGAGTGTGAATGAGAAAAAAGCGTGAGTGTTTAAAAAAAAAAAGTTATTGGAATTGAAACAAATGGTATTTATTTATTTATCACTATTACAAGGGATAAACACATTTAGATAAATTAATTTTCCCACCGAAAAACAATATAATTTATGATATCCAATTAATATTAAAAAAAAAAATTGATATAGAGTATATCTGTTTTAATTTTGCATTGATAATAACATAAATGCATTCAAATGGCAGAGCTAATCAGCCTATCGTGTGCATCGGACCTTTTCAATCTCGGGGACTTCCGGTACGGAAGTGCATCGCCCCTTTTTAAAAAAAGGACTCCGCCCCGTGTGTATCCGGGGCGCCGGCAACATCGCCTCGCTTCGACGACTCCACCATATAATCATTCATTATTATGTAGGTGGACTTATTTTTATTGAAAGGATTCCATCCGTTCTTTCAATGACCATTCACTGTTTCGAAAGCTCCATTCAACCATTGATTCATATACAACGCTTGATTATATTATAAAAATCTGATGAAAAGTAGTAGTAAAAAGAGTTATTTGCGGTCAGATAAAAAAATATTCCCATTTTGGTAAAAGCGTAGCAAAATTTATTTAGAACAATAAGTTTTTTTTTTTTTAAGTACAGTTAGAGAGTTGGCGTTCTATTTTCTAATTTTGATATTTTCAAAGTGAATTTAAACACTATCATTATAAGTGGAAAATAGAAAAATTACACTTTATGGTAAAATAAATAAATGGGTTGCATGAAGCAAAAGGCATCTCCTAAGGCCATATAATAGACATTCACCTTTTGAATTAATTTCATTTTTTTTCTATTTGTCAATATAACTGAAAATTTTTAAAATCGAAGAATGAATTTTATTAGAGAAATCCAGAGAACATTTTGGGAGTGAGAAGAAAGGTGGTGATCAATGCTAAAGACACAACTACACTATCTAAAATTTTGTATAATTTTAATTTTCATAAGGACTATCGGCTAGAAAAAATAATTTGCGAATGCTCCTTTTAATTTGTAGATATTTCAATTCCAGAGTGTTGGAATCTTTCAATACTAAGAAAATCATCTTCTAAACAAGCAAAGGATGTTTTGCAAATCCTATACAACGTTAAAGTAGATATGTTTGCCATGAAAAATTTTATAATCATGAAAATTAATCTTCATTAATCCCTTTCTTGAATACACTCGAGTTCATATCCATCTCATGGCAAAAAATTATTCAATTATATATAGATGCCTCCTTATGAGGAATTAAACAGGAACCCTCCTCAGTATTATTCCCATGAAAGTTACTCCTCAGAGTAACCCAATGTCAGTTCTGACACTAATGCCTGAAGATAAAGAGAATCACCTTCTACAATCGATATTTTCACTTTTTGAAATAATTTTATTGATCTACCCCTAATCGAGATTTACTTTTGAAGAACTCAACGTTAATTTCTCTTCCAGAAGATGGAATAGGATGAAAGTAATTTATTAATAGCTTTGAAGAAATAAAGTGGCTGATGTATTTAAATAATAATAGATGAAAGGGTGGTTAGTCTCCACGAAATGAAACTCTCTGTTTAGGAAACAGTTTCGGTTTTAATGAAATATCAGGCCACTTTATTGAGAGTATGAACTTAAATGACAAAGTCCACAATATGACTCAATGACTTTGTCATTTCAGTTCATACTCTCGATTATGATGAAAATGTCGTTATATTTAATTAAAGCCGAAACTGTTTCCTAAACAGGGAGTTTCATTTCGTGGAGACTAACTATCTGGCTGCCTGCTCCTTTCATCTATTATTATTTATTAATAGATATCAGAAGACAAATGAGACTATCTTTGTTTCAAAAGAAAAAAAAGGTGACAAAAACAAATGTAGGTAAATACAGGAGTAAATTATGGTTAATTTATATATAAGCTTAGTATTTTATTTATTGTTTATAAAGCTAAAGATTGTGTATGGGGCTTAGATCTACGCCACTATCTTTCTATAATTAAAAAAAGGAGGGTTCTTTATTCTGATTTCTTTTTTCATCTCTCTCTCTTTATATAGTACAAACGTATATGGCGCTTGTCTGGTTTACAATAAATTAATATAGTAAGCAACTGAACCTAAAAAAAATAAACCACAGTCAGATATCATCAGTTGAGTGAGTGAGTGCACCGTTAATTTTTAATTGACTTTTCATATATAGCCAATGCTATGATATAATAGAGAGTGATTGAGGCTTCGTTTAAAAGAATTACAAGCCTAAAAATCCTCTTCGCCGGGGCCGGACTCAATTAAACGGAATGATTTCGAGAGACCATAATCATATTGTCTTGAACTGATACCTAAAACCTCGGGTTGTTGTTGTTTGGAAACATTGTTGAAAATAAATCTTTTTTCCATCTTCCAATCATCCAATTTATTGTTAATAGTAGACTTGGGCGGTCTATAATCTGTCAAGTTGTGCAACATATGTGTGTATGTGTGTGTGTTCGATTGTCTGGACATCCCTATAGGATGACCTAGAATGGAAATTTATATTCCAATTATAATTCGAGAACAACCTCAGCGAGGAATTCTAAGAAAGAAATAACGAACGATTGATACTGCTATTAATTTTATTTTCCATATAAAAGTGTGGGAAATAGCGGATAGATCACACTTCTTCTTCCTAAAATCAATAGGCTTTCACCTTAAGAATTTGCGTTTTTTTAATAGCAAGTTTATGAGAATTCTTAATTTAATAGCTGAATTGGAAATTTTTAATGATTTTATGTAATAGTTATTTTAATGAAGAGAATATGTAGTCATGTAGTTACCAAAGAAGGGAGAATAATTTTTTCAATTTTTTCCTTGTTTTAACTTTAAATTTTTTTGGTTCTTTTTTTTTTGAAATAAATTTTTTTGGATTTATTTATTATATTTTTTTTGCTTTGAGCGAGAACTTTTCATCAACCCTTTTTCGTTCCTGAATTCATAGATTTGAGTACTTAACTACAATATAAGATATACCGTCAAGAGAAAAGATATTGGACAACCCCCTCAAATATGTAGTTTTAGTTCTTTCGGGCTTTATACACTGTATACGATACTCATTATTTTTAAATATTTGAATGAAATATTAAAAAATTTATAGGCCTAAGTGTTTTTGAAAAACTTTAAAGCAAATTCCAAAAAAGAAAAAAAAAAGAAAAACGTTCCCTAAAAAAAGACGGCGTAATATTTTCTTTCTGAATAAAAAAGATCAAAAATTTGATTGAGTAATGCTTGAAAAAAATTTTAAACCCTCGAAAACCCTCCACACTTGGTAGCTATCTCATGGTCGAAAGGTTGGAGATAGTGACAATCTCAATATTGTTAACCATTCAAGCCAAGAGATGTTGATTCGGATTCCAGCAGAATCTAATAAATATTTATTTAAACCAAGTGGTATAAACAAATATGCCTGCATTTCTCTTCAGATGCCGTAAAGATAAAAATAATTAGAATAAAATTTATTTAATTTAGGAAATTTTTTTTTTAAGAAAATTAAGACATATTCAACAATTTAACTCATTAAATAATTTTAATATGTCATGACCTTGACCTAGGCTTGACTTGAACTCCGGACCCCTGTACAAGTTAGGCTAAAGACCTCACATATTTAATTAGAACATTAATATGGTGCATAATCTGCGGCGAGCTTTACGATATTTAAATTTCTCTAATAATTAAGAATTTCGACGAATTTTTAACCATCTTTTTTTTTTTTTTTTTAGACATTTGGCTACTCGATCTTATTCTTCTTAAGACAAAGACAATTCAATTATACAACTATTCTTGACAGAGTTTAATTAACTCCTGAATGTTTAATGAGTGATGAACACTCATACACATACAATAGCCAATTCGTTCGTAATTGCGGATTGTTTACTAAACGAATGATTTGTTTTTGTTATTTTTGTTGAAAAAAAAGAAGCAAAAACAAACGCTGGCTTCGGTGAGTAGACTGGCTGTGGCTTTTGCTTAATGAGTGGTTTTCTATGAATGGTTCACCATTCACCTGAGGAGAACCAGGCATTCATTCTTCTCCTTTTTTCTTCGTCTTCATTCATGAAGCCTGAGGCTTCCGAGGCGCCCGAGGACATCAACTCCCCTCTTTCGCCAAGGTTCATAGCTTTCAATCCTTCACCGGGGGAATTTGTATAAAAACAAATAGCGAAGGTGTATAGACTATACTGCCGGTTTTCGCTATTATTAAGAAATAAACAACCAAAGTAGAAATTTCATAATTTGTAAAACAAATGGCTAACACGGATCACGTCACTTCACGCGTTGGAAATATGTGTTCTCGATAATAAAGATCATTTTTTTAACAACAACTCCATCACAAAACAAATCAGCAAAATTAATTTAATTTAAAAGTAGTAGGCCTACTATATTCCATATAGGCTATTAACCAGGGTATTAAATAGTCAAGCTCCTGAGTTGAAGACAAATTCAAATCAGCCTCATGGCAAAAATTATCTAACTCTATATGAGTGGCCTTCTCTTGAGGAAGGAATCGGGAATCTATCTCAGTATTATTCCATGAAAGTTACTTGAATCCATTACTATCTGTTTCTATATAGATAAGAGAAAGTAATAAAGTAATTTCTAACATATGGCCTTTATAATTTTTTGTCACTCTGGTATCTTAAGCAATATAAGCTTTTTATAAAGATCTTAATTTTTTTTTTTTTAATTTTCCATGCCGCAGATTCTCTTTCCGTACAAATGTTATATTTTTTCCTAAAATTCCGTTATTCACAATTTAGAATTAGTTCTAACGTTCTAGGGGAGGTAAATCATTGATAGCCCAAAGAAAAGCCACTGACACAGCATGAATTTCCCAAATCAAGGCCCGCATGCTTGGTCTCAGATTCGAAAGCGTCTTATCTGCTGTCAGATCACGCCGGAAGTGGCTACAACCTAATTGAGAAAACAATTCAATGTAGAAAGGAGAAGAGATCCGAGATTGGATTCACATTAAAATAAATTAGAGCTAGCAGAGAGTATGTAAAATCAGGGCTCTTAAGACACCCTTTCGAAAGGGGATAGTAATAACAATTGGAGATTGTCGATATATAAGCTATTACGTATTTTATTATCATTTGAATAGGGAGTATTAAATATGAATATGAATGTCAAGGTTTTTCGCCAATTATAATTGGATAACTTGTCTTATATGTCATGTCCCTAATTGAAAAGAAGAAATAAACAAATGAGAGGTCTTAGGTTAAATTATATATGTCTGTTTTGACATGTTGGTGGATTGATTAACTCAAAAAATTATTTTTTACATATATTAATTAAAAAAACCTGATATTTATACCATGATTAGAGTTAAAAGAGATCTCTATCAAGGGTGATATTCTTTTAATATATAATTGAAAAATAAATTTGGACCGAAACGTCGCGAATCTTTGGGAGATTCATTGATTTAGAGACACTCCTTCCTGGCTGCCACCTTCAAATATAACTTTACCAATGTTGGCATTATGAAATGTTTATAAATGTATATCAGATATTTTTTATTAGAGGAAAAAATAAAAGAATTTCTTTCCAATTAAAAAAATGTAAAAAGTGAATTTAATGTAAAATTAAGAAGAGGAATGAGCCCCCGGGTGTGGCGTAGTAGGTAGCGTGCCTACCTCCTATACCAAACGTCGCGGGTTCGGACCCAGGCAGTCCGAGGATTTTATTTAAGCCATTTGGATACCAGATGGCTTAAATAGAAATGCCTGACCCCACAATTGATATATTCTCTACAACGGTTATCGTCAAAGTCTTATATGGCGTAAGTTGCCGAAAAGACTGCATGAATGTGTATGTGAATGTGAGTGTGAATGAGAAAAAGTGTGAATGTTAAAAAAAAAAAAAAAAAAAGAAGAGGAATGAATCACAAATGAAAAGGCCCTAATTAAACTAATTGTTTAACGAAGGAAAAAAAATATAATTAAGAAGAAAAGTCAAGACAATAGGAATGACAATTGAGACAAAAAATACTGGTATAATAATAAATGAAAAAATATTTGAGATTGTGATTTGTTATTAGATCCTCGATTAAAACAAATTCATTAGGCTTGCACTAGCTAAGCAAAAATCCATACAAGATAGAAACGGACTAGGTGAGAAATCTGGTAGAAGGAACAATTGCTCACTTAATGTAAAGGTACTATAAGACTCAATCAGTTAGAGATAGATATACTATATTGTTGAATATATCTATGACTTGTTTAGTCCGAATCGAGGTATTTTGAATACTATTATCTTATTCAAATATACATTAAATAGATCTCGAAAAATATTTAACTATATTTATAAAATTTGATTCCGAAATATTGCAAGGCATTAGAGATCCTGAAGAGGTTTTTTCTTTAATCGCGAAAAGAAAAATACTTTTATTTAAAGATGTACTAAAGGGGTTGATAAAATTGTTGAGTTATAGAGCTAATAAAAATAAAAGGGTTTTTAAATTTTGAATTTGTATACCAAATAGCTTAAATAAATATGCCTGGAACCCCATATTATATATTACCGATATATATATATTTATATAGGTATATATTAACAAATAATGAGTGTCGTTTAGTCTTATATAGCCTGAGTGCCCGAAAAGACTGTGTGTATGTGGGTGTGTGTGGGAAAAAAGTGTGATGATTTTTTTCCCTTGCCGGGGTGCGAAATATTAAATTTTACATTAAAAAAGTTCGTATTGTTAAGGATCTTTTATTAGCATTAAAGACAATTAGTATATAGCCAGCTGTAAGTTTCAAGGTATTATTTAGAAATGAAAAATTTTTAACCTGGAAGAGGCTGTCTTAAATACAGGCTTTTAGTGTCTTTTAGTGTAAAAGAATTTCTTTAGTTGTGGAAACAAATGGATGAAAGATAACTTTATTTCTTGTCATTCTTAGAGAAGGAGAAAGGAAATAAACTGGCCCTCCTGTTATCTTGGACAAACAATACTGGCCTTGGGCACATATTATATTCACATTTATTATTTAAGGTATATAAATACAAAGCCGTAGGCTCTCTAAAGGGCCTGAATACTCTAACACGAAGGTGAGCACCTGGCTACTGCCACCATTCAAAAGTGCATGCAGGAGTAGCGTAAGAGAGGAGAATCCAATCACGCGATATGCCAGAAATGCGGGCAAAAGGGTCACAACGGCTCCAGTTGAAAACCAATTACCAAATAGGAAAGAAGAGAGATCAATAAAACAAATGAGACTTTCGGTTTGTTAGCAGCTGTCAAATTCTATTTAATGCTTTTCTAAATTTTCAGAGTGCTCTTTAGTCTTAATGATCATATTTATCCACGAGAAAATTTAATTGTTTAAGCAATCACAATTCAGTTTCACCAACATTGTTAACCATTGATTATGAATTTTCTATACGGTATGTCTTAATAAATTTTCTAAAGACAATTTTGAAATACCCAATATTTTTCATTACATCTTAAAAATATAGAGATATCTCTGCTGGTCGTGAAAAACTAGATAAATAATTTTTCAAGAGACCGGTTTAAAGTTCAAAATGAAACAAAAAAATTAAGCTTCCTGAAACTAAAATTTTATTTACTTAAATTAAAATTTAAAAATAAAATATTTGATTAGAGGTTTTAAGGTGTTAATTTATTTTAATTAAAAAATATCTTGAAACAGATAATCAAATATTTTATTTTTAAATTTTAATTTAAGTAAATAAAATTTGTATTTGTTCGAGGGCCGAAAAATCATCATACAATAATATAAAGAATTAGCGGCTGACTTCCTGTCCCTGTGTGTATGTGCCTATCATGGCGCTGATTGGCCGGAATAAAAGGAGGTTGAGTCAAATTGAGAAATTTAAAATTTTCAAACAAGAATAAATTTGATGCATTTGGCGGTGGCGCAGTCTCCTGGGAAGAGCCGCCGTATGCCACTTGTAAATATTAATAATTTAAAAAAAAATTTGAAATTTTAGGCAGCTTAATTTTTTTTTCATTTTGATCTTTGAACAGATCTCTTGAAAAATGATTTATCTGTTTTTCATGACCATCACGAGAGCATACAGTCAAAACTTCAAATATTATTTTATTTCCTATTGATATAAATGGAACGGGACTTTATCATTTCTCAAAAAATAAAATATTGTATCTACTAAACGATTCTAAACAAATTACCATTTATCTTAAATTTGAAAATAACAAAAATAGCCCCCCGTGCACCTAAAGGAGTTGAATTAACGTTTTCACGTGATTTACGCTCGGGATTTTTTTTTTACTTAAGTTATAGCCGAAGTTTTGATTTTCAGTAAATGTTTTATTACTTGAGAGTAGATAATAATAATTAAAAAAACTTATTAGGAAAATGGTAGATTTGAGAGAATGAAGAAACTCTCATAAGTAAAGACCGGACAAAAAAGCATAAAAAAATGGAAAAAAAGTGCTTAAAAAAGCATAAAAAACTTGAATAAAAAGTTGTTAAATAAGCATAAAAGTTGAAAAAAAGCATCTCATAAGCAATTTTTACTCATACCAATGGCGTATACAAATTTTTTTTTAAATAAACTAAATTTATTCCGCCCCGCCCTGCGAAAACTTTTGTTTTCGCGGAACCAAATTTTTTCACCCTGCGGAAAAATTTTTATATATTTTTTCACACTGCGGGGTTTTTTTTTGGGCCCCCCCCCCCCTTATATACGTCCCTGGTGTATGCGTGTGCAAATGGGAAAAAGTGTGTTTTTTAATAAAGAAAAAAAAAATTATAAATATTCGTAAAATAAGTTAAAATAAGCACGAAAGGGAAAAAAAAGCATAAAAACTCAAAAAAAGCATAAAAAATGCAATCTCAATACACTTAGTTTTTCCTAATTCGTATAGAAATTAAATATCTAATGGTTGCTTATAAAATTGAGCAATAAGCATTTTGCTTAAAATCCGGTCTCTACTCATAAGTAATCAAAACATGTATATCCATCAAAATCTCAACATCTAATTTTTGACATGATTCTCTCTATATATATTTCATATTATAGGATAAGAGAAAGTAATAAGTTATAAATAAAACTTTTATAATTCGGGAGCCTACGACATATCAAAGAAAATTTGAAAAAGAGTTAAAGTTAAAAGACTTAAAAAAAAAAACGCGTCACCTTTTATAAAGTGACTCTGATTTTTTTTTTGTGGCGTGTCATTCTCATCCATGTGCAGCCGCATTAGATACACAGGCACACATACACACACATTGACACGCACACTCATACATATAGGGAAGGGCGTAAACACCTGCGTACATAGAGGCTGATTCTTACAAGCAGCTTCTTGTTCTTGGGGCTGGGGTTGCGTTGAAAGATGCCCAGGTGACGATCGAAATGAGCCCCGGCTGTTTTGGGGTTGGACAATACCGACCCAGCATCAAGGAGTGAGAGAGAGAGAAAAGCAGGAGGCTCGTCTAAAGAAACAGAATAGACGGGGTTCGCCATGTGGGCAGCCATGGGAAAGTTACCCAACTTTTACCCTCTCCTTAGGATCCCGTAAAAAGAATTCCGCACCGCACACCACACAATCAATTACCAGCTGGACCAGTGAGGGGTCATTAAGGGGGGGTCATAAGCCAAGATCTGATGCAGCATTATATCATTCATTTAACGAAGAGTGAGAGGAAAAAGAAAACTCTCTGATTAATTTTTTTATAAGATGTAACTTTAGTTAAAATAATTCATTATTTATCAGATATAATAAATTTAATTTAAGAATTAGACAGTTACAAATATGTAATTGTTGTTTGTAGAAGTCCGTAAGAAAAATCAATTTAATTCTAAGGACTATCGGCCAAAAATAAATACTTTTGCGTATTATCCGTTTATTTGTAGATATTTCGATCTCAGTGATGTAACAAAATTGCTCAGCATTCCATGAATGCAATTTTTATAATTAAATAAACGGGTAATACGCAAAAGTATTTGTTTTTGGCCGAAGGTCCTTAGAATTCAATTGACAAATATGTAATTATTTACTAATTGGTTTTGGGTAATAGTCAATTTTAAGAAAAATTTAACATATAAGATGGTATTAGAGAAGAAAAAGAGTAATTTAGAGAAGAAAGTTAGGAAACAAAAAAATGTCAAAGAAAAGTTTAGTCGGATTACCACTCAGAGACCAATAACCAGGCATAAGAATGCCATTTAAGTCATTTGGTATCCAAATGGCTTAAATAAAATCATCGGACTGCCTAGGATCCGAACCCGCGACCCTTGGTATTCAATCAAGGTAAGCACGTTACCAACTACATCAAGCCAAACAATAATTGATTATATTTATTATCTCAAAAGGTCGAAATAAATAATTGAATCAGAGATCTGCCAATTTGTACTCGGCATTGACGATAACTAACGATCTTAAGCTAAATATTAAAGTCAAATAGACGAGTTTAGTGCTATGGCCTAGAGGTAGGGCTTACTGAGTATAATTTGACAGATCCGTGGTTTATCTTCCTGTGAGACCCATTTTTTCGGCTTTTTGAGACAAATAATAAATATTAAGCCTCACGAGTTTAATAGAAATATATTTTTTGAAATGAAACAAACAATCAAAAATACCCCGTATTTGGCAGCATTAATTGAAACCAAGAAAAATATTTTTAAAGTTGCATTAACCTAGTTAGTTTTTTTATTCCTAGAGAAATGAATAAAAAAACTAGTTTAAGAAAGAAATTTATTACGAATATTTTATTTTACAATTAGACAAAATGAATAATAAAATTTCTATAAATAATTAAAAAAATTAAATAGGAAAGTAAATAAACAAATTAACAGCTAATAAATTGTTTCAGTTTTTTTTTCCTAATTATTTAAAATGGCGTTGAAAAATTTAATGGTCAATAATTAAAATTTTATATTTTTAATCTTGACTAATATCAAATAATATTGGGAGAGTTTATTTTCAAGTATTTGGTCTAAGTTCATTATAAACACTAGCAGATAGATTACGTCATTCGTGGTGTTACTTGGCACAAATTAACACCAGATAAATTTTATTAAATTTTTATATACTTGCTAATTGACATATAGTCAAAAGAGTCAACATGTAAAGTTAGAAAGCAACTTGTCTATATTCTCGAATTTATATATTTTTGTAATATATCTAATCGGTAAGAGAATTTAATCTTCTGGCAGTAGAGGTCTTATAGAATTCAAGAATATTCAAGGTAAAGAATTGTAGGCTTTTAGTAATATATATTTTAGATTAGATTCAGTGCTGCAACAAGGGAGGGGCCGAGGGGGCGGCGGCCGGGACGCATTAAAGAAAGGGCCTTGGCAGCGTTTTTTTACAAAAAAAATTGTATTATTCATAATAATGATTGTAGTGAAGACAAAAAATAACAAATTTATCTAAAAAGAATTATTAAATATGTTTATCTTGAATCATTTATCTAGAGCCGCTATAGGATGGTGGGAGAGGGGGGAGGGGGTAGCTTTGGAATTGGTTCAGGTTCGCCAGAAATTGGGGGCAGCATTTTAGGTGTAAGCAGAGTTATGCTATTTATTGAGTATATACTCCTTACACTAAAATTGTAGATTTCTATCAACTTTTGGAGTAAATACGTCATCTGGAAGACTACTTCCAATTACATCAGTCAAGTAGGCCTACTAGTACTCTTTGGCTAATTTTGTTCAAAAGCTTCGTGCCTAACTTAAATATAAAATTTCAACTTCCTAGCTCTTTTCGTTCTAGAGATATTTTGTTCAGAGATTCACAGACAGACCCTGTCGCGAAAACCACTTTTTGGATTCAGGGGACCTCAAAACGTGTATATCCGTCAAAATCTCGACATCAAATTTTTGACATCAATCCAATACTTTCTCTCTATATATATTAATATATATAGAGGTAAGAGAAAGTAAAAATGACTCCATCATTTGTATAATTAATAATTAAAATATTTAAATAGAGTTTAAAGTCTATAAAAAGACTTAAAAAAAAATTTATCACTGTGAGAAGATTATAAAAAAAATTATCAAATATTGTTTTTTTTTTTAAATTCAATCAAAGAAACAAATAATTTATTGTTTTAGACGTTTTGTTACTTGCGATAATAATATCAACTCGGTGGCCTCTTAAATTCTGACTTCCGTCATTGGTTATTGTGTACGCTGTCTTTTGTGATGGAGCTTATTTTAGAAAATTTTGTTTTGACTCATCAAAGCATTCATAATCGTGTCTTTAAAGCACAAATAAACACAGGATCACTTTTTGAAATCATGATAGCTTTTTGTTTTTCTCTTTTGAGTGTATAGAAAAATAGAAATAAATTTCGTAGAAAATGGTTTATTATTTACCACCATTAAGAGTCCTAGAATATAAATCAATTTCATTGACCGCTATTAATAATTCCTTGACTTAGCTTTCGTGCAAGTTTCGTTCGTTATTTGATAAAATTTCGATACAACGGAATTCCATTAGTTGGCATGCATTATGGATGATGAAGGCCCTTTGGGGTAGAAGGCAGGCAACCCTCCGAGTTGCGAATTATTCAGCACCCTCGCAACCCTCTTGGCCTTTTAGTGACCTTTTGGTGGTGGAGGCGCTCATCCCACCCCAATGACAGCCGGATGAATAATAGACCAACCCAACCCATTGACTGCTCTCCCCCACCTCCCACACTAACATCAAGTATATTATTAATTTCCTTTAAATAGGGAAAGTCAGATGAAAATTTACTTTAATTGGAAAGTCAAAGTGTTTCACCTCTTTTAGTTTAAATGAGACTAATTTTCACACCACAAAAAGTAATTAACACTTTCTCACAGGAAATCTATTTATAATTATATTAATAGATTAAATATATATTATTATTTTTCGAAAGGTATCAAATTTAATTTCATAAACAAATTAAATGTTATTAAATATATAATAAAATAGTTTTTTAATTATTCATAATCTTTTTTAAAACGAAAGAGTATTTATTAAGAAAAAGATGCTCAAGAAGCTCCAAGTGAGAGTTATAAATAAGGTTCGGATTTTGTATGTTTTTTCATCAATTGCTATTCCACTCCTTTTCAGTAGGCCTATTTACAATAAGTGTTTTTAGTCCTAGTAGGGGTGGGAGCGCATCGGGCGCACGCTTCAGGCCTTGTGTTCAAAGGGCCTTCGAAATTTTTCATATTTTTTTTGAAAGAGAAAGTGATCTTCAATTCCTCAATAATGAGGCAATAATTATTCAATTTGGAAAATAAAAATCTAAAAACAAATTTATTTAATAAATAAGAAATTCATATACAATATTTAAGATATTATATACATCGCGTATGTAAGCCGCGAAACAAAATTTATATAACTAAATAGTTCCGTGTTGACCGAGCTGGAGTTCGGTTTTATTTTTGTTTTTGTTTTTTGAGAAAATTGAAAAAAATCTGGTGTGACTGGCCCACAGCACACATAAGTAAGTTTCTCCCTTCTCATACACTCGGTTCCCATTCAAAATGATAGAAATTTCAATAAACGATTTAAATAAATTATGAATGAATTATTTTAACCATGTCTTTCGTTACACCTTGAAGGCATGAAAAGTGAAGATTAAAGAATATTTCAACTATAGATACAAATAAATATCAGTTAACATTTAATAAATCTGAGTCTACATCTCGAGTCACCCATTTTCATTTAATATTATGTTTCCAATCGAATAATAATAAAATTACTAATAAAAATAAATATTTCTTTATAGAGGAAAGTTTGAAAAAAGGAAATATGACTATAAATCTTGGTAATTAGTCACCGAAACGTTAACAAAGGAGATTAAATTCTTTTATTATTTTATTCAATTATAAAATTAAATATTTAAATAATGTTTCTGAATTCATCTTTAATAAAGCATTTAACGAAGTCATTTTTATACTATTCTATACCATAATTTAACCCTTAAGGAAATCTAATCATCAATTATAAATGTGCTCACCAAAATCTAGAAATCCTGGTGCTGAGCGACAAAGTCCTACTGCCCAGGGGAAAGCTTCTCAAACAAGACTGACATTTGCTCTCAGAAGATAGCGAGGTTTGAAGCCGTTCTGAACCATCTGTAACAAGAATAATAATATGTAGAAAAGTAGATCTCCAGAATATATGAGGATGGTATGTAGGTATGTGTGCAAGAGAAGGGCAAAGGGTTTATTATGCTATATCATTTCCAATTTAAGTTGAGGATAGAAAAAATTTACTTATTTTAATAATGGCAAATAAATCGACAACATAGTTACAACACTTTCGCTCACATTTCGGAATAAAATCAAATTTAAAACGGCTCATGTTGTAAAAGACAAATTTCTTTCAAGTTTAACCTTTACAATCTCGCCCCCTATCCTTTGGAGCCAAAAAAATATTTTCATTTTATCTCCAAAAAAAAGTAAAAAAAGAAAAAAAATATTGGAAATTTATTTTATTAAAATGTTTAGCTGTTTCTTAAGAGATTTGTTAGATTTAATATTACTTACGAACGGATCCCGTTGGTTATGCCCTGAAGAATCTCGACGATCTCAGCCCCCACTGCCACCCTAACCATCTAAAACAAAAAAGAAAGAAACAATTAGTTTATATCATTGATGTTACGTAATATTTTATGAAAAATTTTGAAAATTTTTTTAACTTACACTGTAGACTGCTTCTTTCGGCTCAACGAGGTCTTCCCTAAAAACTAACCTAATCCCACACTATCTATGACCGGGACGGCCATCTAATTCTAAAATGAAGTTCCTCTTCTTTCTTGAGACGATCGCGAAACGCGGACACTCCCGGAAGGCAGGTAAGCCTTCATTATATCACTTCGAAACGATACGGTGAAAACGCGCCCACAAAAAACCCAAAGAAAGGTAAAGAGGAAATGGAACACATACAGTACATATGTACTAAGAAACATAACAGATCAATTAATCTCCACCCACCTGCCTAATCAATGTCGTTTAATAGCGAACTAAAATAGAGCAAAGTTAATTGATCTGATAATCATTCACGAGTTAGGAAGGAAGCCCGGCCAATACAATACTGAAGATCCCCCTTGATTGCTCATCTCAGAAACAGAATGACGTTGTTCAAGATGCATGCTGAAAAAAAAGAACCCTACAAGCTAACAACACCCTATACGAACTCCTAACATCTTGAACATTAACTCACTCTGTCCTGAAACAACCAAGGCCCAGAACTCAGCACTGATGGACAAAGAGCCCCGGAGAAAGAGAAAACACTCTTTCTCTCAAATGCGCGAAAGAGGGAAACACACGAAGGAAGAATTCTCCTATTTCCCTTGAACAACGGCCAAAGGTGAAGTGATCCTCTACTGGGAGCCCTGCCTAAACCTAAATGGGACGAACAACAACACCCTATGCCAGTATTGAGGAACCAATTCACAATTGAACGTCAATTCAAGAGAACATCAGAGAATTCCGACATAGAAGGCCTAAAACCCCATTAATATATAAATGCGTGAGCGTAGAGATTTTCTAATTATGCGCCCTCTATATAGATCCTATCTATTTCTAAATAATCTAATAAGAATTGCGTGCATTCTTAAACATTAAACATAAAGAGATAGATCCCCTTAAATAGTATTTGTTAATAATCACATACACGCAAAACCTAAAACTGAATTAAATAATAATAGTTAAAATAATAATACATGCACACTTGAATTGTCTCATATGTTGATGTTGCTCCCGCGTGGGGTAAAGGGATGAAATGAGTACTGTGCATGATCAACTTATTACCAATAATCACATATATGCCCTATACCTTTTTCACATTTACCAATAATCGTATACCTTTTACACATTGAACATTCATCCATCCCTTTACCTTGAGAAACGAAACCTGCATTGGGTACTGAAATATAAAAAAACCTATTCTTTATTAGATTAAAATGTTAAATTTATGATATTAAATGAATTTAGAAAAAATTTTAAAAATTATCTTTAGTGATTTTAAATAAAAAATCGCAATACTTTCTCTCTATATATATTTCATATATAGGTTAAGAGAAAGTAATTAAATGAATTTAAAAAAATAATAATAATAATTCATTTTTAATTTTAAAATTTTGAATTTAAATCATTAACTAAGTTATCTAAAAGGGACTCTGAAATGGGAGAATTAAATGTCATTATTAATAACATCCTATCCATGAACCTATTCTAAAATATTCTTTATTTAGGCCGAAATAAGAAAATTCACATACAATTTTGAAAATCCTAAACTGCTTACTCTACGCCCACGTAAATGTTCATACAGACTTTAAATGTAGCTGCTACACTCGTGGACTCTGCTGTAGTGGCTGCCTGGCGATGTCTGATGCCGGATGCTCTGCATGGATTCACTTATTCACTAGATCACTTAATCACTCAGTCGCCTATTCATTAATTCATAATGGCGGAGAAATATCTGAAACATAAATAAATATTTGCAAATAAATAGTGTGCATGGTGGATAAACAGGTGCTGGTCTTATATCCTATTTATCTATCTAAATATCCAGCCCAAACAATCAACGATAAATAAATAAATAATTTTATTTTAACATTAGGAAAAAATAACCATATAAAGGCCAATTTCCACTAGGTCGTGCCGCTGCCGTACCCCTGCCGTGCGATGCCGTCTGCCGTAATCTCTCAAACGGACTAATTAAATAGCATTGGTGAGCGGCACGGCACGTCTTGTGGAAATTGAAACGGCCTCTCCAACGCTATTTAAATAGCAATTCCTTTTGAACGATTACGGCTGATGGCATCGCACAGCAGGGGCACGGCAGCGGCACGACGTAGTGGAAATTGACCACCTTCCATATCCTTTATTTCTAACCTCGTATACCAAAATTCACAGGTTTGGATCCCAGGCAGTCCGATGATTTTATTTAAGGCATTTGGATACCAAATTACTTAAATAAAAATGCCTGGACTTCCAATATGTATATTAATCAATAACGGATATTGTCAAAGTCTTATATGGCCTGAGTTGCCGAAAAGACTGTGTGAATATGAGTGTGAGGGGGAATTAGAAAAAAGTGTGAGTGTTTAAAAAAAAAGTTATCCTTTATTTAATAAAAGTAAGAAGTCTGTAATATATAAATCTTAAGGAAAGTAGATGCGCAGTCAGTAGAGTAAAAAATTTTTTTTAATTCTTTTGGTCGACGTTTCGGTAGCCAATTGCGTCCTTCTTCAAAGATTGTTATGAAATACACATAGGGGTCGTCCACATATTAAGTAAAGCGTTAGGGGGGGGGGGAATTTGCTAAAAGAAAAAAAAATCTGGTGTGACTGGCGCACAGCACACAACTTTCTCTTACCTTCGGTAATCGAAAGTTGTGTTCTGTGCTTGTCACACCAGATTTTTTGTGTCGAAATATATTTAGTTTCCGCCAATATATTAGAATTTAAGATGTCAAATTTATAAACATGGGAAAATATTTATATTTTGTTACCATGGCAACCATTTCTCCTATCTTTCCTATGAAATACAAGAGTAAAGTGTGCTTCAAACAATTTTGAGGGCAAAACGAGAATATACATTTGAAAGAGCATCTAAAAAATAATTGATTTTTGAATTTTAATCAAAATCGTTAGAGCGAATTTTGAGAAAATCGAAAAAAACTGAAAAGTACATCAGTAAAGTACTAGTACTCTTTGGCCAATTTTGATTAAAAGCTTATTTTTCCGGTCCCGGGAGGTATTTAACTTAAATATAAAATTTCATCCTCCTAGCTCAATTCCTTCATGCTTAAAATTGAACACACACACACACACCCACCCACCCACCCACACACACCAGACAGACCATGTCGCGAAAACCACTTTTTTGGATTCAGGGACCTCAAAACGTGAAGATCCATCAAAATCTCGACATCGAATTTTTGACATGAATCCAATACTTTCTCTCTATATATATATTACATATATACATAGGTAAGAGAAAGTAAAAAAAAAAAGTAAAATGATATGAATTTTGTATAAGAAATTTTATTAAGGGGAGGGAGTAGTTCTATGTTGATACATAATATTTGTAGGGGGTTTGTTTGTATGTGACTAACTGTGACATGGGGGGGGGGGGTCAAGAAAATCGTCAAAAAAGACGTTACGTAATATGTAATGGTGTAATATATCAAGAGTCGCGGGAGCGACTCGTCGCCGAGCATGTGAAAAGCAAAAGAAAGCAAAGAAACTCTTAATACTACCATTTAGTTGACATTCCAATAGATGCCAATGGCCCATTGCATTTAGATGGACGAGTCGTCCCTAGACTATATTATCAAGAATGATTTTAAATCCTTAATAAAAGATAGGGACGTGAAAAAATTTTTTTGAGAAACTTTTCTCTTTCTGGGCGAATATCTCAAAAAGTTTTTAAGATATCGGAGCCAAATTTTTTTTATATTAAACTAGAATAAATAAGGATTATTTTGAGAACAAATTCAAAAAAAAATTCCAGTGCCAAACAGAATGGCAGAGGCTCAAAGTTGAGGTTTTGCCGATTTCGGAAGGTCAAAAGTTAGTCTCTTATTTTTTCCTTTTTTTTTTTTTTTTCTTTTTTTTCATTCTTTTCTTCAATTTTCAAATTTTTAGACAAAGCTACAGGTTTCCCTGCTGGACCGATTTGGATGAAATTTAAAATACAAATAGATACTATCAAAAACCCGATACCTTTGATATAAAATTTCATTTTGGATCAAAAGTGACTTTTTGAGAGGTATTCAAAATTTCAAATTTGTCCTATCTTTAACGTGGCGAAAAGACAATTCGAACTATTTTGCTCCCTGATGACGTCATCTAGGAACATATATATTATTATTAGTAATTTTCATCCCTAATGGAATAAAATTTTTTAGGATAGATCCATTCAGATAGAAATAGATTAACGTGATAAGAAGGAGTGCTACCAACATAACAAAAATAAAAAACCTAAAATTTTATAAATTTTGGTGAAATCCTATGTTTATCGTTTTGAATGGATACCAAACGATGTATTTACATTCTACCAACATAACAAAAATAAAAAACCTAAAATTTTATAAAATTTGGGAAATCCTATGTTTATCGTTTCGAATGGATACCAAACGATGTATTTACATTCTACCAACATAACAAAAATAAAAATTATAAAATTTTATAAAATTTGGTGAAATCCTATGTTTATCGTTTCGAATGGATACCAAACGATGTATTTACATTCTACCAACATAACAAAAATAAAAATTCTAAAATTTTATAAAATTTGGTGAAATCCTATGTTTATAGTTTTGAATGGATACCAAACGATGTATTTACATTCTACCAACATAACAAAAATAAAAATTCTAAAATTTTATAAAATTTAGGGAAATCCTATGTTTATCGTTTCGAATGGATACCAAACGATGTATTTACATTCTACCAACATAACAAAAATAAAAATTCTAAAATTTTATAAAATTAGGTGAAATCCTATGTTTATCGTTTCGAATGAATACCAAACGATGTATTTACATTCTACCAACATAACAAAAATAAAAATTCTAAAATTTTATAAAATTTAGGGAAATCCTATGTTTATCGTTTCGAATGGATACCAAACGATGTATTTATTTTTTACTGTTTGGAATGCATATTAAAAGATCTATTCATGGGATAACTTAATATTTAATAAACAAAAATTATTAAATAAAATTTAAATGTAATATTTCACAAAAAGAAGTGAAATCTCAGCCAAAAACATCGGAGATGCAAAAGGGGCGCCTCGCATTATTTTTGCCCAGCGTCGAGGTGAAATCAAAAAAATGCGCCTCGCTTTTCTGATTTATATAAAAGCGAGGATATATGAAACAAATAAAATTCTGTAGGGGTTTTATTTAAGTGAAAATATTTCCTCGTTTTTATATAAATCAGAAAAGCGAGGCGCATTTTTTTGATTTCACCTCGACGCTGGGCAAAATAATGCGAGGCGCCCTTTTTGCATCTCCGATGTTTTTGGCTGAGATAGAATATTTATACAATATTGAAAGTGGTATCTTTTTGTGTACGGGAAGAGCTCTCTGTGCGTTTTTTTTTTTAATTTTTCAATGTTTTTTTTTCCAAATAGAAAAAAAACAAAGCACACAAAAAGATGCCTCTTTAAATATTTTATAAGCCTATATTACACGATAACATATATGTGTATTTCATAACAACCTGTGATCCCGAAGAAGGACGCGATTGGCATCCGAAATGTCGACCAAAATAATTTAAATTTTTTTTATTCTCTTAGCAGCGCATCTACTTTCCTAAGATCCATTATTTAGGTAAATTGGTAGACAAAATAATGTAAATGAATTTGAACACACAGAACAAGACACTTAAATATCTCCGGAAATCATATAGAGAATAAATAAGTTTTATAAATCCTAAAGATTTTATATTTTTCATTAAAATTTATTAATATACTGTATATTTTTAAAAACAAGTGATTTATGAATTTTAATCAAAATCGTTTGATCAAATTTTTGAGAAGATAAAAAAAAAACTCAAAACTACATCGGTTCTACTAATTTGGATACCAAATGGCTTAAATAAGAATGCCTGGACACCCAATTGAAATATTTACAAATAACGGGTATCGTTTAAAGTCTTAAATGGCCTAAGTTGCCGAAAAGATTGGGTGTATGCTTGTGTGAATGTGAGTGTGAATGGGAAAAAGTGGGAGTGTCTAAAAAAAAAAAAATTCTACTATATATTTTGGCCGAGAGAATGTACAAATTCCCAAACGATTTGCAATAAGAATGAAATGAGTTCAACGTTATTTCAAGTAGCCAAAAAAGTTTTTGGTGCCATTATTAATTATTTCACAATTTTTTAGGTAAAATTTCTATCTAGAGTTATGATTTATTTATTTATTTTTTTAATTTAAACACTTAAAAAGAATTATAATGCATTATAAAGAGAGAATGAACATTGAAATAGTTGTTAATGATCTTATCGAGAATCGAAACGGTCTACTTTGGAATAGAAGAAATAAATATATCATAGATGGTCAGATATTTATTTTTAAAAAATAACATGAATAGGGCTCTGGCCTGTGGAAGGGTGTCTCGAGCACCCGAAACGTCGGAGAACATATTGAATTAAATCTTAGATGCCTAAATTACTTGAGAGCCATCGATAATATACAATTTATTCCCTATGTAAAGCGTGTATTTTTGGAATTTTCACAAATAAATTAATAAATTATGAAATATCTCTTAAGATAGGAATGTTAAAAAAATCAAATTTTCTCTCCACTTAAAAGGAATAAAATTGTTTTGATTCCTACCCTCACAAAAAATTTTTGAGACGAATTGCTAATTTATCAATTAAAAGTAAAAAATATTCTTAAATTATATTATAAATAGTTAAAATAGAATTCTATAATATAATTGGGAAGGAATTTACTGGAAATCGGGCTCGTAGTTTATGAGAAATTGAATTTTTTGAAGAAAGACCACGGGGCGCCCAACTGCACTCTTCAATGGCACCCACAACACTAAACGTATAAAGCCTCTATGAGAGAGAATCCAACGTGGGCCCAACCTCTCTTTCTCGGCGACACACTCACTACTAAATGCTCTATACCCCCAAGACAGGTAGACTCTTGCCATCTACGACAAGCTGTAACCTGCATAAGATATTGATAAGTATAATTCAATCTAACACGAAAAAAGTTGGTATTAATTGGCAATTTCTATAATCTCGCAAAGGCAAATGGGCTATAGGACCATTATTGTTCAAGAAATTCCTAATTAATACATTTACTCGCGATAGAATTGGATTATAGTTATCAATATCACTTTCCTTGATGGGTAATAGGATTATTTAGTAGACTTTTGTATGAAACATATATTAAATAAGGATACGTATAAAAATTAGTATAGTTTGAAATGGGTAAATTGAAAATTTGTGTACTGTGCTGTCACACCAGATTTTTTTGTGTCGAGATATATTTAGTTTCCATAGGATCTTAGATTCAGTTAAGTTTCACAACTTCAAGTAAAAAAGTGAATTGATTCAATATTTCCATAGGCTCTTAATACTGTATTTCACCTCTATTTTAAATGTTGACTGCTTGAAATAAACTATGGTTATTTTTCAAAATTTAAATCTCATATTTGGACATTTTATACACAATAGAGAATCCTTAAAGAAATACAAAATTTCATAAGAATTGGAAAAAATTTTTTAAATGCGTAAAAGTTCCAAAGAGGGGCGACCCCCTTTTGAATCGAAATTAACATAAAAATCCCCATAGGGATTTAACATTGGCTCTATGGAAGGAAGGGCCTGGAAAGGGAATTTAAAACGTGTAGAAAGA